>JAOXYA010075888.1:0-23617 GCA_028565675.1 Sorex palustris
GATTTTTTAAAAAGTGCCATATTCAAGGCTCTTTCAGGGTTAGGAGAATGAGACCCATCATTGTTACTGGTATTTGGAATATTGGGTATTGGGTACGCCACGGGGAGTTTGCCAGACTCTGCTGTGTGAGCAGGTTACATTCGGTAGTCTGCCAGGCTGTCCAAAGGAAGAATAAGATAATAATATGTCTGACTCTTTCCACAGTTAGGAGATAAATAGTCCTCTGTGTGGTCAGTTAGAGTAGTAACCATCAAATATTTTGTTATAAATCCAAATTTCTAACCCCTACTATTTTCAATTATTTTTCACACATTGTTTCCAGTCTCACAATGCAAATTCTGAACAACAAAAATACTTTAAAACTATAAATAAACATCCATTTTATAAACATAAATTATATATAAATATTAGATGTTCTTATTTTCCAATATCCAATTCTAATATCCAGTGCCAAAGTTGAAAATAGCTTCTCTGAAAATCAAAAAATCTCCTTTTATAATTTGTCATCCTGAAAAAAGTACGATAGTTGATTGGTCACTGAAATTTACCATTGGTAAAAGCTTCTATAATTTTCCAGTAATTTAGGGCATAAACCATGTAGTGGGCACTATGTTGGACATTCTGACATTGTAAAAACAACCAGGACAATAACTTCATCATTTCTTAAATCATAAAACATACATATTGCTAAATACATAGATTGAATAATTCTATAACCAGAACACAGCTCAAGTAGAGAATTGAGTTAGTGTGAATGATTGAAAAAAAAAGATGATAAAATATTAAGACTTAGACATAGTCTGGAAGAACAGGGGAGGGTCAGGAGGCAAGGATGATGAATCTTGTAGGGAAAATGAACAAATGATTCATTGAGACAAAATCAACAGTAAAAGAAAATTGTTGGACAAGTTCTGCTTTGTACGTGAAGGAAAGTAAGATCTGTAAGAGAGCAATTTGGAGTGTGAAAGGCAGTTAAACACATGCAGACATAGAGATATAATTGGATAGCAAACTTTCTGAGGTATCAGAGTAAATAGGCAGTTTTAGAGTATTGAATGAGGGAAGGAGGAATTAAAAAGGGACACAGATAAATTCAGGAATGAGAAGGAAAATGTGACAATTTAGGCACAAGAAATAAATTAGCACAGCAGGTAGGATGTTTGCCTTGCATGCAGCCGACCCGGGTTCGATTCCTCTGCCCCTCTCAGAGAGCCTGGCAAGCTATAGAGAGTATCTTGCTAGCACAGCACAGTCTGGCAAGCTACCCGTGATATGCCAAAAATAGTAACAACAAGTCTCACAATTTGTTGTGAGATGTTACTGGTGCCTGCTCAAGCAAATTGATAAACAATGGGAGGACAGTGCTATAGTGCTATAGAAGCGGGAACATAATTTAAGATGTAAACATGTCAACAACACCAAAAGACAAAAATAAGTTAAATTTAAGGCTGACTATTGTGGAGAGATAAAAGGACCAAGATTGGTCTTGGTAGCTGGAATAATGAAAGTTTCATTGACAGAAATGAAGAAATCTGAGAGAGAAGTGAAGTGAGTATGATGAGGGATAATACTTAAGGACATCCTTCTTAATGTAACGGCAGTATTCTCAGAATAAATTCCAGGAGACAATAAAAAATGAAATTGCTTAACAGAAGATTAGTGCTAAATAGGTCACAGCAACCTAGACAGAGGTGGTAGTAGACAAAGCAAAAATAAAACAATTCAGCCAACCAATTCAGTATGATTGAATTCTATGTTAGAGGCCCTAAGACATTGGGATATAAAGACTCAGAGATGAGTAACATATGTCACGGGAAAGACAGAGACCACGGAGGTTTTCCAAGACAATAAAATCAAGATAAAAATTCTATGGGAGGGTAGAAGAAGAATTAATGATGAAGCTAAACCTGAATGGGGCTTCATACAGGACCATGAAGGATGAGCTTTCATATCGTTGCAATGGCAGAGTTGAGGCTACCAAGGGATTTCTAATGTATTAGAAATTATCTAGTGTATTCCCTCCATCTTGTCAGAAGAGACAGCATATGTAACAGCAAAATTAAGATGTGGAGAAATATGTGATAAAGCATAGGATTATGAGTGCTTGTCTTGTGTATATAATCCAATGAGTTCACACAATGAAAAAGACAAGGATGAGGAGGAAGGGGAAGAGGAAGATAGAGGAAGAGGATGAGTCATGAATAAACTCCAAGTAATTTAAAGAGAGCTCCATGGGGAGTGGATGATTAACAAGTGAGACACAAGGCCTGACAGGTTTTGCCCATTCCTTGAGGCAGAAGCAGTGAACCAATAAAAGTGAAGAAAAAAGACTAACAGAATAGAAGTGATAGAGAGAGTACTGGATGAAAGTGATAGAGAATTGGAGCAGGAAACTGAGAGGAAGAGAGGCTCACAAGAAAGAAATGCATCAATAGTTTAAAAAATTCTTTCTAAAATTTCTGTTGCTTGAAAGTATCCTGTGTATTCGATCACTGTATAATTGAAACCCAAGCACAAAAATTTGTAAGTCTACAACTGTACCTCATGGTGTCTCACTAATAAAAATTAAAAAATAAATAAATAAATGATCTAACCAGTTAAAAAAACAAACAAAAAAAACCAACAAAAAACAACCTTTTTCCTCTCTTTGCAGAGGAGAAAACTCGTAACTGAATGTCCGGAGCGACAGTACAGCAGGTAGGATCCTTGCCTTGCAAGCGGCCAACCTGGGTTCGATTCCCAGCACTCCACAGGGACCCTCGAGCCCCGCCAGGAGTGACCCTGAGCACAGAGCCAGGAGCACAGAGCCAGGAGCACGCCCTGAGCACCACTGGGTAAGGGCCCAAAACCCAAACAAAAAGCCGGAAGTCATGTCCGGGAGGGGAGCAGGCTCTCCGCTGAGCCACGCTGGGCCACTGACGGGGTCAGGAGCACTGGTGGCCTGGGGCAGGGTCCCAGCTGTCCGTGCTACCGGGGGGCTGGGCGAGAGGGTGTGCCCTTAGGGTGGGAGCACTACCATGTTCCTGCTCACACAGCCTCTCTCCTATCTCCTCACAGAGGCGAGAGACATCAGCCCCACAATCTACCGAGGCGTGTGGCCAGTTGCCGGGTGGGCCTAAGCCGAGATGCGCCTCAGCCTGTCTGCAGGAGAGGTGACTGGCACTGGATTGCTCTCATGGAGGGGTCTGGGGGCTCTGCAGTCACATCAAGCGGTGCTCAGGGGTCACTCCTGGGGGTGCTCGAGGCACCCTCTGAGGTCTGGGGATGACACCGGGCTGGGTATATGCAGAGCAAGTCCTTGGGGTGCAGGGATGGAGCTCAGGTCCCATGGGTCCCATGGGAGCAGCGGCTTCGGTGGGGATGGAGAGGCCGCACCTCACCCCTGCACACCAGCTGTTCCTCCTCTCGCTGCCAAGGGCACCCACCCCTGCCAGAACAGCTGCGCGTCACAGTGTCCCTTCCTCCCAAGTCCCTGTGGAGGGATAGAGGGACGCCCAGGGGTCGGCCTGGGGGCTCTGGAGCAGCCTGCCACACTCAGACGGGGCCATGCAGGCAGCACTCCTCCTCCAGTGCTCACGCCAGGCGGAGTCCCCTGGGCCACTGCAGGTACAGCTCTGGACCAAATGCTTCTTTTGTTTGGGGGGGCTCTTTGGCTCACACCCGGCAACGCACAGGGGTTACTCCTGGCTCTGCACTCAGGGGGTAATATGAGATGCTGGGGAGCGAACCCGGGTCCGCTGCGCGCAAGGCAAACGCCCTCCCTGCTGTGCTGTCGCTCCAGCCCCCCAGGTGCTTCTTGTAACCCAAGCAGCAGAGTCTGTTCCCCGACCGGGAAGCGGCTGCGTGCTCTGCGCCAGGGCCGGCCGGGTGCTTATGAATTAAGACTGGCAGGCCGAAGTCCCCGAGGGCCACATGTGTTCGGGCTGGGGGTGGGGAGAACGGGGCCTCCCCCAGCGAGCTGCTTTTCAAAAGCGGTCCCAGCCCCTTGATTTCTGCAGGAGAGAAAAATTAATGACCCCACGCCCACCCCCTGCAATATTCCGCCCCCAGGTCTGTGTGCGCAGGTCCCGGATGGCGGGGGCAGACTGGAGGAAGAAGGTGTGAGGCCCCTCCCTGTCGGTGTGAGCTGGACCCTCCCCTGTCCTGCAGCCCCACCAGCCCCGGGCCCTCCCCATGCCCACGAATGTGCCGTGACAGTGTGTCGGCGGCTCCAGGGCTCCAGGGGCCGACCCGGCTGTCCACACAGTTGGGCGCTTAAAGTCGTTTCTACAGGGTGACACAAAAACAAATCGTGTCTTTGGGTTTGAGTTTCACATACTCAAAACACGAGATTTTTTTTTTTTAAGGACAGATGGCTTTAATAGTTTATCCCAAAAAGGAATTCCTCCTGTGTTTTCCAGTTAGAAATGGTGGGGGGGGGAAGCAGAGCTGAGGAGCTTTTTCTTTTCCCTTGAAAACCATCACATTTCCCTGCGTGGGGAAGGTTGTTCATGACACTGGCGTGCCTCCTTCCCCAACACCAGCTGCAACGAGCTTTGACACGCCCAAGGTCTCAGAGTCTTCATGACGAAAGCAGCAGCTCAGAGCTGACTCTCGGGGCCCGTTTTCTTTGCAGCCTCCTTAGGCTCAGACGCGGCCCCTCCCAGTGGCTCCCATTCCCTCGGGCCTGCAGCTGGACTCAACGCTTTCAGGCCTCTGGATGACCCGGAGCCCCTCTGTCGGCCTCCCATAACCACTGAGCTTCCCATCCTCCACCCCTTCCCAGGTGTGTGGAAAACCCTGGACCTTGTACTGGGTGACTTTTGGGCAATGCTGCCACGGTCCTACAAAGTCCGACTCTCAAGACACCACGTGTGGGAAGGAACGAGTGACCTGTCCCCTTGGAAAGCAGGAGGGTCCCACACACAGCTGCCCCGGGTCTTGCGCCCCTGGACCCCGACACTTGCCACGTGCTTTTCTCTCTCACCCTGGCTTGGCGGATTTGGGGGAAGCCTCAGAGAAATGAACCAGGGCTGCAAAGCTGGGCAGGGAATCCCCATCCCAGTTCTCCTGAGAACTCAGCGTGCAGGTGATGGGGGGCAGCGTACCTGTGGGGGTGAGGATCAGGGCCTGCAGGATGTCCGACAGAGAGATTATACCCACAATACTATCAGCTTCATTGACTACCACCAGCCGATGCACCTGCGGACGAGAAAGCCTGGGAGAGTCAAGAAAGAAAAATCACCTTCCGTGGACCACAAATGCGGCCACAGTGCTGACACCCACAGGCACGAGGGTCACAGAGCAATGCCACCAGCTGACTGCTGTGACCAAGCCGGGCTGTGTCACCTAAAGGTCTGTCGGACAACAGGTCAGCTCCGGGGTCCCAGGGTGCTGGCTGCGAGGCCTGAGGGCAGGTCTTAGGAGGGCAGCCGCTCCCCTGCGCCTCGCAAACACGGACATCAGCCGGCCCCAGGCCAGACTGGCTTCCTCTTTCCCACACCCCCGCATGAAAGAGGGAGCCACCAGAAGGGGGTAAGGAAAGCGGAACGACGCCTTTAGATCTCATCTCCAAAGGGAACACTTCCGACACCACGGTCGTGGGAGGCTCAAGGAAAAGTCACCTTTCTCATGTCACCTAATGCATTTCTTTGTGAGTTTCTATAAAAACACTCAGTGTCTTCCACATCCCTGCGATGGGCTGGACCCCGGTTTTGTTTTTTTCTCTTTTTGAGTCACACCCGGCGATGCACAGGGGTTCCTCCTGGCTCTGCGCTCAGGAATCACTCCTGGCGGTGCTTGGGGGACCCTCTGGGATGCTGGGAATCGAACCCGGGTCGGCCGCGTGCGAGGCAAACGCCCTCCCCCTGTGCTACTGCTCCAGCACCTGGAGCTCCGGTTTTGTGCGCGGGAGGCCTGGGTTTGATCCCTGAACCCAGGGTCCCCCGAGCACTGCTGGGAGTGAGCACAGAGCAGAGAGCTGGGGCGAGCCTCTGAGAGTCAGCGGGTGTGGCCCCCAGACCAAAAATATTGTCATGAACTTAATTATGAATCAAGCCAACGGCTGTATCTGGCATCAGAAGATGCCCTGATGGGGCCAGAGCGACAGGAGCGGGAAGACTTGCCTTGCAGGACACCCGCCTGGGTTCGACCCCGACATCCCATACGGACCCCCACACCACCACCAGTGA
Source organism: Sorex palustris (assembly GCA_028565675.1). Classification (NCBI taxonomy): domain Eukaryota; kingdom Metazoa; phylum Chordata; class Mammalia; order Eulipotyphla; family Soricidae; genus Sorex; species Sorex palustris. The sequence goes on from JAOXYA010075888.1 coordinate 6,171, forward strand.
CTGCTGAGCGCAGAGCCAGAAGTGATGCCTGAGCATCACTGGGCGCAGCCTCCAAACAAAAATGGAAGAAAATGCTCTGATTGGGGTGAGTGTGGGGGGCAGAGACAGTATAGCGGGGGGGGGGGTGGCGCTTGCCTTGCCTGCAGCTGACCCGGATTCCACCCTTGCATCCGGAGCCCCCTCCGGAGTCAGCCCTGAGCACTGCCGGATGTGCCCCCAAGCCACGAAAACCACGAAAGCATCCGAGTGGCCCCTTGAGCCCTGCGACCCACACCGCCAATTCAGCGAGTGCCCGCACGTCCCGGGGGCCTGCGGGGGGGCGCACGGCGGGGCGGCTCACCTCGGCCCTCACTATGCGGTCCACGATGGTCTCCAGCGTCTCCAGCTTGCTGCACTTCACCACCCCCTCGAAGTACTGGGACCGGTGCCGGAGCGCCTGCGTCACCGTGATGTCGAGGTTATTGTACGTTTTCTCAGCAGCAAGGTTCTGCAACCGGGCGATAAGGAGACCCTGTCACTCGGTGGCCACCAGGGCACCGCTTTAAGCTGCCTGGTTTTGAGAGACAGGGCTGGTTTTCGCCAGGGCCCGTGGCGAGGGCACTGCCCCGGGGGCTCTGGCTGGGCGCCCTCCCGCTGCCACCCACTCGGGTGCCCCCTTCTCCTGCACAGGACGGGCACGGCACCGCAGCTGCCTGTCCTAGGAGCCCCCGACTCCCCCCTCCAGGCCCCCTCCAGGATCACATCATTACAGAGGGAGAAGAGGCCGTGTGAGACCCGGGGGTCCAAGTGGCTTCCCAGGGTTCTGAGAGCCCAGACGGTTCCCCTGAACCCACGCCCCAAAGCATCACTCTTTGGGGGAGCGATTGCAAGAAGGAGAGCAGGGTGTGAGAGGAGTCAGCAGGGCTGCGGGACTCCCCAGGAGGGCTGGCACCAGGCCCCTCGGCCACCACCGCGAGGGTCTGTCCCGGACACGTGGGGCTCAGGGTCTGGACCCCGATGCAGCAAACAGGGAGCAGCCTTTTCCGTGGGGAGTGCAGAGTGGGGGCCTTCACGGCCACCGCGGGGTCAGCAGGCTCCTACCCAGGCCACCACACACGCCTGAGATTCGTGGCCAACCTGGGGCCAAGTGCAGTGAGACTGAACACACAAGGGCCGAGAACGAACTCAAACCCAGAACAGTGGTACCGTGGGAGCACTCGCTGGGTGTGGGAGGGGCATGGCTATGCATGGGGACAGTGGGAGCCGCTGAGCTGTGGTGGGTCACCGTGTCCTGCCCCCCCCCCCCCACGTGCAGATGGAGACTCAGGGAGGCGGAGGACCTGATTCCTGATTCCCGCCCTCCCACAGGACAGAGCAGGTTCCTCACACTCATAGTGAAACTCCAGCACTTTCTGCAAGGCAGGGGTTGGTGAGTTTTGTGTTTTATGGTTTGGGGGCCACTCCCAGCGATGTCCAGGGCTTACTCCTGGCTCTGTGCTCAGGGACCACTCCAGCTGGGCTCGGGTGACCCTGCGTGGTGCTGGGGATGAAACCAGAGCTGGCAAGCGCCTGAACCCCTCCACTATCTTTCTGGCCCCGATAGGTCAGGCTTAATAAAACAACAATACTTACGATGACATCAAATTTCGAATAAATATCTACAACTTTTCCTAAAAGTGAAAAAAAGTGTGTTAGAAAACTATGTCAGGAACAAACAATAGCTCCGCAGATCCATCTTCTTGCGCTCCCAAGTGGTGCTCAGGTCCCTGGGCTCCTCCTGGCCACTGGCAGATCCCCAATGCCCGCCTGGGTCTCAGCGCCCAGTGCCCATCCGAATCTCAGTGCCCAGTGCCCGGCCCGAGTCTCAGTGCCCCAGTGCCCAACCCGAGTCTCAGTGCCCCAGTGCCTGCCGGAGTCTCGTGCCCCAGTGCCCATCCGAATCTCAGTGCCCAGTGCCCGGCCCGAGTCTCAGTGCCCCAGTGCCCAGCCCGAGTCTCAGTGCCCCAGTGCCCAGCCCGAGTCTCAGTGCCCAGTGCCCGCCCGCGTCACTGTGGCGACAGCTGCACTCACCTGCCTCGTCCACGACAGGCAGGGCCGACACCCGCCTGTCCACGAAGATGCTGAGGGCCTTGATGATGGGCGTGTCCGGGTGGATGAAGGCGATGTTGCGGTACGTGCCGATGCCCAGCGCCTCCAGGTTCTGCCGCATGAAGGCGGGCTTGGGCATGTCGCACATCTGGGGAGGGGCGGGCTCGGGCTCAGGACAGGCCTCGCTGCAGCCCACCCTTCAAGCCCCGCCCTTCAAGCCCTGCCCCACCCCCACTCCACAGGTGCCCTCCCCCAACCCCGCAAGCCCTGCCCGGCTTGCTGAGACAATCTACCACATTTGCCACTTAAATTTCGCAGATTTTTAGACTTGACTTTTCTTTTTGGCTAAAAAGTGGGGTGCAACCGTTATGTGAAGATTTTTTTTGTAAATTCCTGAGTGCTGGGGCGTGCTAGGGGGCTGGGAGACCATGCCATGACGGGTTGGACTGGGCACCGATCAAAGCACTGCCCTTCAGCCCTGTGCTCTCTTCCTCTGGCCCTATGTCAATTAAAAATTTGTTTTTGGGAGCGTCTGGGTTATAATCAGAAGTCCTTGGGCCTTACTCCTGGCTCTGTGCTCTGTGATCACTCCGGGCCGTGCTCAGGGGGCACTGTGAGTACTCAGGGGGCACTGTGAGTGAGGCTGGTGAAGAAAATCAGGCTTGGCTACATGCAAGGCAAACGCCTTAACTCCGGGCCCCGACCTATGTGAAAAAATTTAAAAAAAATGTCTTGGGGGCTGGAAAGATAGTATAGTAAACAGGCCGCTTGGCTTGCACATGGTCCACATGGGTTCAGTCCCCGGCATCCTATATGGTGCCCCCTGCAGTGCCTGTGACCCCTGAGCACATAGCCAGGAGTAAGTCCTTAGCACCCTGGGTGTGGCCCGCCCCCAACAAAAGGACCAAAAGAAAAAAAAAACCCAAGAAAAATAAGTGTCAGAATTATTGCAAAGACGGTGCAATGATCATGCAGTGAGCGCAGTGACGGGTCGCCAGGACCTGCCTTCCTCTCCCTCCACGCCGCTGGGCCTCTGGCCTGCTGGGAGCCAGGCTGCGTCCTGACGCCCTGATCTGGACTCACAAGGTTCTCCTCTCCTGCCAAAACTCTGCGTCTTCCTGACACTGCTGCAGTTCACAAGATCAGCTTGGGCGCTGCCACCTTTGGACTATGGCTCTAAGCCCATAACATCCACTGACAGTCTCATCAGGCACTTTGCCGTAAATACCGGCCCGATTTACCTATTTAGAATCTCTTCTAATGAGATGGGTCGTAAACTGCTTCACTTTCCCATGTGTAAGGTACTCAAATTTATACCAAAAGGGCCCATGCTGGGGCCGGAGAGACAGGATGGGGGGAAGGCCCGTGCCTTGCACACGGCAGACCTGGGTCCATCCCAGGGAGCCTAGATGGAGCCCTGAGCCCTGCCAAAAGTGATCCCTGAACACAGCGCCAGGGTGCATGTGGGGCAATGCCAGTGCGACCCCCGAACCTAAGGAACCCTCCAAGTTCCAAGTGGTTTTATTAATTTTGGGGTTTTTTTTTGCTGGCCCACACCAGGCGGCACTCAGGCTCACTGCTGGCTCTGTGCTCAGGGATCAAACCCGGGACACCTGGGTGTGAGGCAAGCGCCTTTCCCGCTGTACTCTCTCTGGCCTGTGCTTTCTTTCTTTTTCCTTTTTGTTTTTGGTTTGGGGGCGACACCCAGAGATGCTCAGGGGTCACTCTTGGCGCTGCACATAGAATCACTCCTGTCAGGGAACCCTATGGGATGCCGGGAGTGAAACCGGGTCAACTGTGTGCAAGGCAAACACCCTCCCGGCTGTCCTGTTGCTCTGGCCCGTGTTCCCATTTTTGGGGTATTCAGCTTGAAAGACGGTGGCATTTGAACCGGAAGGACATTAGGGAAGTATAAAAGTATAATTCCAACAGCAGTGAGTGAGAAACTCAAGTATAGAAATGGGGGCCTTAAAACAATCTTTTTTTTTTTTTTATTTCTATGGTGCCAGCTGACGGGGGCAACTTCCGTGAAGGCCCTTGAAGCTGCGGCAGCCCCGTCTTGAGAAACACGAGCTACTCACAAAGAGCTGGAGGAACTTGAGGATCCTTTTGTGGGTGAGAATATAAAGTGCATTCCCGCTGATGGGGTCGATGACGGGCAATCGGTGGATCTTATTCTTGATCAACGAGTAAACGGCATCGAAGAGACTACGGGAAGAGCAGCAAAGGGATTAGGAGTCTGGGAGAGCACAGCTGGCCGGCAGCCCGCTCGCCGGGTCTCACCCGGGGTCTCAGAAAGTTCTGGAAGCTTTCTAGCTGCGGAGAAACCCCAAGTGCAACTGGGAGCTACAGTTAATTCAAAACTGCTGTGCTAGTTCTCTGGAGCAGTCGCGGGCCCTAAATTCAAATGGAGCCTCCAGTTTGCTCACCAGTGCCCTAGAATGTTCCAGAGGCTTCCATCCAAGTAAAGCTGCGGATTGATCCCTGTGTGCCCCACACCACAGAGAGGGGCTTTCCTAGCTCCAAGGAGCCGCAGTTCTCACCTGCCCCCACCCTGACTGGCCCAGCCCGGCGTCTGCCCTGGGGACACGCTGGGCCTGTGGATGGAGGAGGCCAACCATGAGGGCAAAGACTCTTGTACCACCCCAGAGACGGATCTTCATTGTCAGAGCAGCCCGACATGTCCCCGCTTACCTGGCATCTGGAGAAATGTTCACTAGAGGCTTAAATGTTTCTTGTAAGTAAAGCTCTGTGTCGGGGAAAAGAAAGGCAGCAATTAATCCCAGGGCGACTGCTTCGCGTTTGTCACGAAATGAGAAACACGTGAAGGAGAGAGACTCGAACCTATTAAAAGCACAAATCAAACACACTTGATGGACCGAAAACTGCCGGGTAATTAGTTACGGCTATTTCCAACAACTTCCATGGTGATTTTAAGAGGTGGCTTTTGTGGGATAAAGAAACACTGAAACACAGCGAAACACAGCGATGCGGCAGCTGCTGTAAACAGCCTTATGGTGGCTGTCGTAAAAGCCAGGAGAGAGCGGAAGGCAGAGCAGAGCCAGCAGAGGTCACCAAATGCCACCAAGTCCGGGCCCGCTTGTCCTTTCAAACCCAAGTCTGGCCTGGAGAGACAGGACAGCAGGGAGGGCGCCTGCCTTACACGCAGCCCACCCAGGTTTGCTCTCCGGCAGCCCATATGGACCCCTGAGCATTCCGCGAGTGATCCCTGAGCACTGCTGGGTGTGTCCCCAAAAAACAAACAAAAGAAAACTAAAGTTGGAGTCAACTTTGTCCTGCCAATGCTCTCCACATTTTTGGTTTGTTTTGCCTTTTGGGTCACACCCGGTGCTGCACAAGAGTTCCTCCTGGCTCTGCACTCAGGGATTACTCCTGGTGGTGCTCGGGGACCATATGGGATGCTGGAAATCGAACCTGGGTTGACCGCGTACAAGGCAAACGCCCTACCCGCTCGCCGTGCTGTCACTCCAGCCCCTGCTCTCCAGTTTTATTCTACTAAACTAATGCTAAAATAAATTGCATGCCGGGAAATTCCTGGGATGCAGGAATTACTTTTGCAACGAGCCAGGGAACTCACTTGCTTTACGGAGGTTTTCACCCAAAGCCCTCAAGAATGGGGAGAGAGAATGACAACGAGGAGGGAAAAGTGAGGTCTGGTGGGGGCACACCAAACCCTGGTCTGCACCTCCCTCCCCAGGGGTGCGAGACGCTCGCCCCCTCCCCGTCCCTGCCCCGGGCCCTAGCAGGGAGCCACCACACTCGGTCATGCTGCCCCGTGCTTTCTGGTGTCACTCGACAGCTGGGCTCTGTCACACACTCCACACGGAGCAACGGAGTTGGAGGCAGGTCAGGGCTTCAGCCCAGCCAGGCACCGAGGCGGCTGCACCCGAAAGCACAGCGCAAAGCCGCCCCCAGCGGCTCCTCAGAGACCTTTCCCGGGTGCCCCTCCAGGCCTCTGTCATCCCTCCCGGCTGCCCCGCGGTGCCCGTTCGCCATCCCGTAGCCCAACACGGAGCTTTTCCCTCACACAGGACGAGCTACAACTCCGGACTTCAAACCTGACACATTTCTGAGCTGCCGGTTCGGAAATGGGCACTGTGATTCGGGGACTGCACGGCCAGAATGTTCCAGTAGAAAGCAGCTGTGCGTGCTTTGTTTCCACGCAAACCCCGCAGTGCTCAGGGCTGACTCCCGGCTCTCAGCTCAGGGGACCCGATGTGGGGTGGGTCACATTTGGGGGGCAGTTGTGTCTAAGGCAGGCACCTTATAAGCTGCACTAGCTGCCAACAGTCTTGACGTTATTTTCATGTCTCTAGCTCGGGTCAAATCACCTGGCTCTACGCCTCGCTGTCACTCTGACTTCACCTCACACAGCAGTTGGACAGATGGCACTAACGGCTCCACTGGAAGCTTTCACATCCAAAGGCGCCTGCAGGGGGTTCAGCGGAGCCCCCAGGGGAGAAGTGGGGTGCACTTCCTGCCCTCCCCACTTTCTGCAGGGACTTGCTCTGGGGATCCCCAGAACAACGTGAAAGAACACGGTGCGCCCCACCCCCACCCCGAGAAAGACAGAAGTTTCCAACTCCGAAACGCGGACAGTCTGCAGACCCTAGTAGGCCAGTGCTCACCTCTCCAGGTTTCTATCTTGTGCTCCTCCAATTCATAAATCTGCACCTGCAACAAGAAACACCTCGTTACAGCCTCAACAGAGTTTAAAGTAGAAAAAAAAAAGCAGTTTTCTAATTCCTGAGTCCCACGGTACCCAGAGGAGGGCAAATAAGGAAATCATTGGGAATTCAAAGACAAATCCACCAGGGCTGGAGAGATAGTACAGCTGGTAGGGCGTTTGCCATGCACACGGCCGACCCGGGTTCGATTCCCAGCATCCCATAGGGTCCCCTGAGCACTGCCAGGAGTAACTCCTGAGTACAGAGCCAGGAGTAACCCCTGTGCATCACCAGGTGTGACCCAAAAAGCAAAACAAAAAAAGCAAAGACAAATCCACACATCTAAGATCCAATGAACCCCGGCTGCATTATCTTTTTATATTAATTACAGGAAACTTCGATACACTTACGTGTACACACACACTGCACGCACACACGTGACACACACATATGCACACACACATACACACGCATACACGCACGCGTATGCAGATTCCCTCCTCTGCAGAGAGAAGATCTGACCATCTCTTCTTCCAAAGGGTGATTGGTAGATCCTGCGTTAAAGTGAATCATTTTCTATTAGGGAGAAGTGTGAGAAGAGCTGAACTGAGAGATTTGGCGGGTGCTCCCTGGAGCCCTCCCCGTCGTCTCCCTTTGTTTGAAATCTCACCGCAGGGGCCAGGAGTGCTCAGTGGCTGAAGCACACGCTTTGTATACAGGGGCCTCGAGTGCAATGCCTGGCACACATATGGTCCCCAGAGCACTGCTAGAAGTAATCCCTGAGCAGCGAGCCCCCAGGGACTCTGGGCGGGTCCCCAAGGTGGAAGGAAGGGCCAGATGGTTCCAGAAGCTGATTCCTCAGCACTGGGGCTGGGGCTGCTCTCAGGCCAGGTCGAGGCAAGAAGGGGTGGACAAAGGCGTTGGCAGACCCATGGACACGCAGGCAGACAGAGGCCCCTGACGGCAGGTGAGTGACAATTCCCAGGAGAGATGGGGAGGGTAGGCCCTGTCCCCCGCCAACACCCCGCGGGCCTGGGGTGGGCGCGAGATGGGCAGGTGGAGACCCCCATGCCCTGTGCCCGCGTCCTCAGGGCTGTCACTGTGGCAGCCAGCGGACACTGAAACACCTGCAGCAAAAGAGGCCAAGCTGGAGGCTGAAAACTTCCGAAACCCAAGCGGGGAGACGGATGCCAGAAACCCAATGCACGGGGCAGGACGAGATACCCCAGAACCAGACCTGGGCCCTGCCCACCACACTGGACCCGGGAGACGCTGCTGGGGTTGCCACCCCCCACAGTCCCTCTGAAGCCCGAGTGGGGAAGGGGAGGACTCAGGGACCCTCCGACCCAACGGAGCAGCAGAGCCCGGGGCCTGGGAACGGACCCAGATGCAGCAGACCAGAACGTCAGGGCGTCCCTCCGTGGAGACGGGGCAGGGCACCCCGGGAGAACACGAGGGCGGCCGGGGCTGGAGCTGGGGCTGAGGGTGCCAAGAGCCAGCAAGGGCCCCGTGGCGACAGCACATGCGAGCTGTCCTCTGCCAGGGGCTACCACGGCTCATCTTACGCTGCAGGAGCCCAGCCGATGGGCGACAACCCTACCCAGCTTTTCCTTTGAACCCTCACTTCTTTTTGTTTCGGGGTCACACCTGGTGGTGCTCTGGGCTCAGAGGTCACTCCTGGAGGGACTCGGGACCCTATGGGATGTCGGGGATTGAATCCAGGTCGGCCACATGCAAGGCCAGCACTCTCCCTGCTCTCTTGCTCTGGCCTTTATTTCTCCGTTTGGGGGCTGTACCTGGCGGTCCCCAGGGATCTCAGTGGCAGGGACTGGGGGACCCTCCATGGTGCTGGACAGACCTGGGTGGCTGCATGCAAGGCAAACACCTGCCCCACGTCCCGTCTCTCGGGCCCAACTCTTCACTTCTTATTTCTAGTGAATGTTCTGGATTCCCGGCACTCTTCTCTGGCCACCTGGGGGCCGACTCGGGTCATCTGCACCAGGGCCCCAGCCCGGCAGCGCCAGGAGCAGCGGCGCTGGCGTCACACAGACTCTCCTGCAGAGACACAGGTGGCGAAAAGGGTCTGCGGGCATCAGGCTTGAAGCAGCACTGCTGGAACCGCGGGCACATGGGACTCCTGATACGGGACATGGGAGCACGAGCTCGGGCACCCTGCCCCCTGCGGGGACCATCAGCATGTCAGCAGGTCCTCAGGCCTTCAGCGTGGGCCAGAGGGTGGGGGGGTCACTGCGCAGAGGCGGTGAACCCCAAACGGAGCGGGGCCTGGACTGGGACCCCCAGCCCCCAGCTGCTGTGTCAGACGCCCACGCTGACTTGGGCCCTCCACACCTTGGCCCAGGGCTGTCGCCCAGCCTGAGGACAGAGCCAGGGAACAGGGGGCAGGGCGGGACCAGGTGTCACATGACCAGTGTCCTCACCGCACACACAGAGATGGGCAGAAAACACCTGGATGGACACACCACCAGGCGCTGGGACCCCTGAGCACATCTCCTGTTTGTTTCTTTTCGGGTTGTACCCACAGTGCTCAGGGGACACTCCCAGTGGTGCTCAGGGGAACGTGGGATGCTGGGGACAAAACACGAGCCTCCTGTGTACAAAGCCTGGGGCTCATCTCTCTAGCTCTAATCGACAAATCAGGTGGGATGAAAGGCCCACCTGCAAAAATCATCCATGTTTAACCACAACCACACGGCACAGTGCTCAGGGTCCCTCGGGTGGTGCTTTGGGGGAGCCATGTGGCGTGCCAAGTGTGTGCTCCAAGCCAGTGTGGGACCCCCACAGCCCTCAAGGAGGCCTTTAAATGCCAATAGGGCGGGGGTGGCTTTGGGCAGAGCACATGCCATGTATGTGTGAGGCTGGTTGAGTCATTTCCACACACGTGCACAGATACGCACGCGCACACACACACACACACACACACACACAGAGCACAGCAGAGCACAGCTAAGGATGCATATTTGGAAACTGAAATAAGCCTTAAGTTTCACAGTAGCATTTTCCTGTTCACCCACAGAAAATGAGGTGAAGGGGGAGAGGGAAAATGGATCCTTCAGTACGAAGGAACACACTGTGTGTGCATTTGGACGGCAGTTGCTCTTTAATATCTCAAGTCTTTTTGGCTACTGCTGAGGTTGTTAGTGGGTCTAGCAGGCTTCAGAACACTGTCCGCTCAGCAGCCTCTGCTGTGCTGACGATGCGAGTCTGAGAGCAGAGCTGTGAGCAGGACAAGCCAGGCCAGCCAGTCCCCTGGCACTGCGGGGCGGCAGCATCGGCCCTGTCACGCCCAAACAGCGGGAGCGTTTTCACAGCCTCCAGCCAAGTGCCTCTGAGATCGGTTTTTTTTTGGCTTTTTGGGTCACACCTGGCATGCCACAGGGCTTCCTCCTGGCTCTGCACTCAGGAATTACTCCTGGCGGTGCTCGGGGGTCCATATGGGATGCTGGGAATCGAACCCGGGTCGGCTGTGTGCAAGGCAGACGCCCTCCCCGCTGTACTATCTCTCCAGCCCCTGAGATCGTGTTTTATGAAGAAACTGTTTTCTACATCCGTACAGGAATGTTCTATGCGGGGAGAGTTTGGCTCACACCTGGCCATGCTCACAACTTACTCCTGGCTCTGTGCTCAGGGGTCACTCCTGGTGGTCCTGGGAATCTAACCACAGATGACTGCCTGCAGGGCCAGAGCCCTGCCCACTACACTATCTCTCTGGCCCCTGCATAGGAGTTCACTAAGCAATATTAACCAGCACGGGGAAGAACTGAGGAGACCCTCTGACTTCTGAGACACTCCAAGCAGCCCCAGTGGCTCTTCATTCCCGGCCCTTCTCCACCTCTGAAAAACCAAACAGAGAAAAACTCGCTCCTCAAACAGCACAACCAGGGGCTGGAGCAATAGCACAGCGGGTAGGGCGTCTGCCTTGCACGCAGCCGGCCCAGGTTCGATTCCCAGCATCCCATATGGTTCCCTGAGCACTGCCAGGACTAATTCCTGAGTGCACGAACCAGGAGTAACTCCTGTGCATCGCTGGGTGTGACCCCCGCAAAAAAAGCAAAAAAAAAAAAACTTAAAAAAAAAACCAGCACAACCAAAGCAAACCAGCCGTGAGAACCATCTCGGCTGCGCGTGGGAGAAAAGTCCACATGGTTCCCAGGCCACAGGTCACAGAGGCAGCAGGGAGCGTGTGGCTCCACGCCAGGAGTGGGGCAGGCCAGGGCACCTGGCTGAAAAGTGGGCACGGGTCCCGTCAGGTGGCAGGGGGTGGGGACATGCTGGAAGGAGCGGACCACATCCCGTCAGGTGGCCGGGAGCAGGGGCCACGCCACGTGGCAGGGAGTGTGAAGTGTCCCCCCGCCAGGGCTGGAGGAAGGGACATGCCATGTTTCGTGGTCCAGAGTGGAGACCTGCCATGCCACGTGGCTGGGGTGGACACACACGTCCCGTGACACGGACTAGGCGCACGTCACTCCCCATGGTTGGGGATGAGTGGGGATATGCCACGCCGCGAGGCCGGCAGGAGGGCATCGTGGAGTGGTCAGTCTTCCTTTAACTGGCAAAAAAAACCCCAAAAAACGACAACTGGACTCTGTCCATTTCCATGTTGACTTCTTTATTTCTGCTTGTTGTTTCGCCCGCAGGGCAAAGCCTGGCAAGCTCCCCGTGATGTATTCGATATGCCGAACACAGTAACAACCAAGTCTCACAATGGAGACGTTACTGGGCCTGCTCGAGCAAATCAATGAATAACGGGAGGACAGTGACAATGACAGTTTTGGTGGCAGGGCCAGAGTGCAGTGTCCTGAGGTGGCCGCGTCTGCGCGAGGCTCTTTCCCACAGGGGCTTTTGCTTTCTTTAAACTACAGAGGATGTTTATGCTCATATAAACAGGGTGCGTGCCCTGGGGGAGGGCGCCCCCCCCAACAGTCCACCCCTCCAAGCACCTCCACCCACACCTGCCTCCCCCCACCCATCTCTGCAGGGACCATCACCATGGGGTCATGTGGACCTGGGACCTGCTCTGTGCTGAGGTTTCTAGAACATTCTATGAGTGGGAGCACTCGTCACTGTCCACCCACCCAGAACAGAAGAGAGAAAAATACTAACACCCAGAAATGCCCCCAGAAATGCTCCCCCCACACCCAGCTCCCGCCCCCACACTTACCATGGGAGACTTATAGTATCTGTGTAGTATATTTATGAAATCTGTAATCGTTAACATTCCTGCAACAAAGAATTTCATACATTAAAGGTAAAACCACAAAATATAAACTTTCCGTGACAAGCAAATGAAATATTTGCAAGAGAAGCACCATGACAGTGTTGAACGGTGCCAGGCACGGCTGCGGGCATTATCGGTCAGCCCCTGCGACCATCGCTTCCACCTGACGCGTTTTCCTCAGGAGACTGGAGCCCTGGACTGCACATACCTAGCAAGTGCCCTGACGCGAGCCACACCCCAACCCTGCACCTGCTGATGCCAGCTGGCCAGGCTAATGCTTGGCGCAAGGCAACACATCAGAGCAAAAGCCCAGGGGGCGTGAGACATCACTTGTGTTTTTTTTTTTTTTGCTTTTTTGGGTCACACCCAGTGATGCACAGGAGTTACTCCCGGTTCATGCACTCAGAAATCTCTCCTGGCGGTGCTTGGGGGACCCTATGGGATGCTGGGAATCGAACCCGGATCACCACATGCAAGGCAAACCCCCTACCCGCTGTGCTATTGCTCCAGTCCCCAATGAGGCTTTTAGCGGTGACCGTTTCTGAACCTACTACCAGCCACCCAGACACCCGGTGTGTCCAAGACACAGAGATGCTATTTCTCTCTGGGGTGGGGTGTGGACCCGGAGAGAGAGACGCTATCCACCGTCTGCCTGGCACGATGAGAGACCGGGTGTCTGGGCCATTTCGGGAGCTGAAGCTGAGCTCAGAGTGCCAAAACGAAGTCAGCCACGTTGGTACTGTGCACCTGTCCAGGCAGATGGGGCATCTGCCGAGCGCAGGGCAGCCCAGGTGTATTCACGGGCCGTGAGTATGGCTCAGAAACGGTCCCGGCACATCCCTCTGTCACCTCCTCTATGGTCCATGGGCCTGGCAAAGGCCCCACCTGGCCTGCATAATCCAAGCTGAGGGCGTTGGGAAGAGCACGCCGCCGGGACCCTCCTTCCCTGGGGGCCGAGTCCCCATGCCTACACTGGCTCAAACACCCCGGATTCTCAACTTTTCTGTCCGCTGTTCCCAATTTCGCCCGGAGCCCATGTGGCTTACCTACAAAGCTTTGTTTTTTGCTCTCCCAGAGGGGTGCAGCCCGGACGCCGTTGGCTACCAAGGCGAAGAAGGCCTTTTTAACCTGGGGACAGGGGAGAGATTGGGTACACGCGTCAACCGGACGTTCAGCCAGACCTTACCCAGGGCCTCTGAGAAACAGTCTGAGTGGCTGAAAGGGGCCCAGTTCGTTCACGTGAGTGGAATGCTGTCAGGTCACACGGAAAGCCGTGCCAAGCTGGGCTGACTCGGACAAATGCCTTCCAACACTTCTGTTCTTCTTGTTTCTGGAGATGCTTCTCCATGGAGTCTGGCTGACGTGACGTCCCCGGGAAAGGGAGAAAGGCTGGAGTCAAATTCCTCCTGCACGTGTCCCAGAGGGACCTGGGAGCCATGTCCCCAGCCAAGCCAACCTCACACGGAGCCTTCTCATGCGTGGTCCAGTTAGTGACAGGAAGACGGACTCTTTGATGGTTTAGCAGATGCCAGGATGGAGGTAGGTACCACCCCCTATTTTTTACTGAACTGACCTGATTTACAAGACCATTAACGACAGCTTCATGCAAAGTGCTTCAACAACACATCTGTCCCCAACTGTCCCTGGACCCTGACCCCAGGCACCTTCAATCCTGTGCACCAGCCCTCCCGTTCTGTGGCCTTCTGCTGTTTCTTTTTCACCTGCTACTTTCTTCCTCCTCTCCCCTTCCCTTTCTTCTCTCTTTTCTTTCTCTCCCTTTCAGCAGCTCACTATATATTTTATTTTGCCTTTTGGGTCACCTGCCAATGCTCACACCTGCCAATGCTCACAGGTTACTCCTGGTTCTGCACTCAGGACTTACTCCTGGCAGTGCTCAGGGGACCCTATGGGATGCTGGGAATCGAACCCGGGTTGGCCGCGTGCAAGGCAAACGCCCCACCCACTGTGCTATCTCTCCAGCTCAAGACAGTGGATATTTGTAATAGTCACCGTCCTTGTCCCACAGTGACCATCAAGAAGAGACGTTCTGGTTTGGGAATTACGTAGGATAGAAGAAATATTGGCAGGTTAAAGTGATGGGGAAGACATGGGTGAATGAGAAAGAAACCTGGTGGGCTGAAGTTCAAGGTCTCTTCGTCATTCATTGACTGAATGAACACGTATGCTCAGGCAGACTATTTCAGAAGTCTGTGTAAGAGATGACAAAGGAGGTCGTTAGGCTCAATGAAAAAAAGGGATTCAGGATGAGGCTGTGAGTAAACGGACTGTTGAATCTGCAAGTTTGGGAGGGAAGAGGGACAAGGCAGAAGTGGTATTTGTTGAAATGGGAAGATGAGGTGGTGATGAAACTGCTGTTGTTGATGTAAGGACTGTATGCAAGTGGAAATGTTCAGTAAGCTGCTGAACGCAGGACTTGGTCTGTATAGAGAGAACAGTGGCACACACACTGGGTAGTATTTAACTCTGAGGAGTTTTGTGAAGTTGTGGAATCAGATGAGATCATACAGATTGTTAAAAAAAAAAATCAAAACAAGGACACCAGACCTGTTCTATTTGAGAGCTATGTAACACTGCATTGCGAGTTATATAGAAGCTTTAGTTTTCTCTGTGGACTACTTAACCTGCATTATAGAGAATATGCATTTCAGACCTGAACAAACACATTTATGAACACAAGAATTCTCCATGATAGGAACCGCTAGCGCAGCCAAGAGTCTATATTAAGTAAATCACTGTGACACTTAGAATGTCATTAGTATGAGTGAACACATCTTACTTTTTAATAAGCACATTATCTGGATGGCAAAGAACCTACAGACCAGAATTTTCTTGAAAATAGCTAACATTTTCACCTTGTTTATCTCACTTTCTAGAACTATTACCATCACACCAGCTTTGATTTATACATTTTTACTATTTTATGCCAAAAAGGGAAATTACAAGGAAAATTGTTGCTTACTTTTAGCTATATAAAAGCCATTAGTGTAAAAAAATATTGGCTTGCTTGTAAAATTGTAATAGAATTTTAAATATCCCACTGAGACAATAACTGAGCATTTACTAATTGAATCACTATATGTTTAAAATTTTTATAGGTAAAATTAAGCATTGGAACATTTAAACAAATTAAACATGTTGGAAGTTATGGAAAACAGGCAGAAATTAAAATATTACAGGGAAAATGCTTCATAAAAGGTCAGGTGTGCTGACGAATGATGACTAACATATTAAAAAAGAATACCTACAAGGAGGAACAGAAATGCAATATTCACTATATATATATCTTGCCACGAGGCATTTTTGATAATTTGCTTCAGGAGCTGAGCTGAGCTGAAGTCTGTGACTTGGGTCTTCCTTTGTATAATCAGCTCTCAGGCTTCTGAGAACTGAGTGTTTCCCAGGAAGGAGTCAAGTTTTCCCACCTTCTGAATGAGTTTGTTCCTTGATTTGTGTGTAGTTTTCAAAACTAAGAGTTCATTTCATGGTTTGAGGACAAAGCTGGATTTTGAGACCATTAGTTATTTGGGGGACCATTGTCACCCACACTGTTCTGCACTGATCTAGACACCGTCTGCCCTGACCCCAGCCTGGACACTCTTGTCTTCTGCCACAACTTCACTAGATGACGGAAATCATCTACTTCCGGTCACCAAGACTCACGTATGCAAGTGGCTTCCCAAGATTTCCTCCCTCTCCCATTTATGACTGAAATCTGATGGGCTGGGGTGAATGAGTCTATTGCGTCCTCTCTCGTCCTCTCTGAGCAGGTGGACTCAGGTACATACTGTCATATGTTCACATTCAATTTCCCACATGCTCGCTCCCACTTACACTCTTAAGGGCGTTCTCAATTTGAGTAGCACATCCCTATCAGTGTGATGTTGTCATTCCAGTAGTGTGTGGAAATGCAGAGTTCATTTTAGTGTTCAGAAGTTCTGTTGATTCATGGCCATTTCTATCTTATGAGACTTTAAACTTTCTCAAAAAGACTTGATTAAAACAGCGATTTTGCCTTCAGCGTAGAATAAACAGCAGAGGTGGGCTCTCAGGAGGACATGTATGTAAAGAACATAATTAAAAACAGTGATAATACAAAATATGACTTAATTCTATTAGTACAAAGGAAAAGCAGAGAATGCAGCACCCAGGGGTGGGGTGGGGAAAAGGAATTCAATGAAAATCACCTTGCTGAAATGCTTCTAGGAAAAAGAAAGAAAACCAGTGGAGAGTAAAAAAAGGTTACTGTTTTTTCCCCCCTTTATATATTGGTATACACACGGACACACACACACACACACACACACACACACACGTATACCAATGACCGGTGTCTATAAGTGACCGCGGCACTATATAATTGGGTTGTTTGTAATTTGTTTGTCATTTAAATGGAAGTGTTTTAGTTTCATTGGACCTCAACAATGTTCCTGACAGTCCCCACTGCAAGAGCGCGTCAGTGTTCCTTGTCACTCAGTGCTGACCCGCACGGGCCAGTGTCCTGTGCGTCAGAACATGCCAGGCTCTGCACCTGCTCCTGCTTCTTGTTAGAAGTGTCTCTGGAGACACAGTAGGACTGTTTATGACGATGTAAACAGAAGAACGGAGGCTATGTGCTTTAACTCCTTTTTTTCTTGGAGTTTTACATTTTTCAAGTTGCTCTGTCATTTTTTTTCCTTATGCAGGATTTGTGCAGAGAACTTTCTTAAATGAATGGATAATTAGTTTTTACTTTTTGTTAAAACATATCTAGAATTTCTTTAAAAAAATTTTTTTATAGAGCCGTGATTTACCAAGTTACTGATAGTTGTGTTTTAGGCATACAATAATTCAAAACTATTTCTTGATTCCACTTAGTTTAAGATTTACAGGACAACACTAATGGCCACCACTAAAATTATCAAAACCCAAAGAGTATGAATTTTGGAGACCTGACGGGGTACAGAGGGCACCAATCACACACATCTTTGCCTCTCATTCCAAAGCATCACTGCAAAGTCCTCCTGCATTGGCACAGAGCCAGCCCTTCCTCAGGCCAACACCCACACCGACTCCTACCCACTGCCACAGGGAGTGCTCGCCATTATTTTGGGGATCTGTGACTTCCTTGGCTTTGGGATTAGGGGCTTTTGTTCAATTGTATTTTTAGCATTCCTTAAAATAAATCAGTGTTCTTTTCTGCATGTGGATTAGTGCCGTGGGAGAACGAAGCAAGAGCAGGGGAGGGCATCTGAGCTGCTCTCACTGAACCGTGGGTTTGTATGTGCACACACATATTCATGTATGTATACATGTATGTATGTATACATGTATACATGTATGTATACATGTATGCATTTACGGCCACGCGACATCCTATTTTGACATCTTATTATCTCATTCCTACTTTGGACAAACTGGCAAGCTACCGAATGTAGCCTGCCCACACGGCAGAGTCT
>JAOXYA010075889.1:0-11460 GCA_028565675.1 Sorex palustris
GAATCGAACTCGGGTTGGCCATGTTGGCTGCGTGCAAGGCAAACGCCCTACCGCTGTGCTATCGCAGCCGGCCGACCCAAAAAGCAAATAAATAAATAACATATACTGGGCAAGTTAGCAGCATAGTCTGAAAAAAGCTAATTGCTGTCACTACCCACATTTTCCACCCAATTCTCCATATTCAGAAGCCACTAAAGCCAGAGGGGCTTGAATGTGAAAGTGGCTCACTTTTTCTGCAGTAAGAAGTCCTGGAATTCCAGCCATCCTGATAATCTTTTAACACTGATAGAATAAAAGTTTTGCAACCAATTTTGTAACTAGAAACTCATGTTGCAAACTAAACCATTGCTCTTTGAACCTGTTTTTATGTACCACGATTATTTCAACTTAGAAACAAAACATATATGTACATTTAGACATACCAGCATACAAACAAACACTGCCCTCCCGTTGTTCATTGATTTGCTCGAGCGGGCCAGTAATGTCTCCATTTTGAGACTTGTTGTTACTGTGTTTGGCATATTGAATACATCACCGGTAGCTTGTCAAAGCAAAGTCACAGATGTTGCCATGCAGGCAAGATACTCTTGATAGCTTGCTGGGCTCTCCGAGAGGGCGGAGGAATCGAACCCGTCTTGGCCGGGTTGGCTGTGTGTAAGGCAAACGTCCTACCACTGTGCTATTGCTCCATCCCATACCAGCATAAGAAACCTTTATTTTTTTATTTTATTTATTTATTTTTTTGCTGTTTGGGTCACACCCAGCCCATGCTCAGGGGTCACTCCTGGCTCTGCACTCAGGAATCACTCCTGGAGGTGCTCGGGGGACCATATGGGATGCTGGGAATCGAACCTGGGTCAGCTGCGTGCTATCGCTCCAGCCCCTATGGAGGCCCATTTGCTTCAGCCCACATTCACCGAGAGACAGCTCAGCCTCTAAAGCACCTGCCTTGCAAACTCGAGGCCATGAGTTGGATCCTTGCTACCACCTGCATGCACCCAATGCCTCCTG
Source organism: Sorex palustris (assembly GCA_028565675.1). Classification (NCBI taxonomy): domain Eukaryota; kingdom Metazoa; phylum Chordata; class Mammalia; order Eulipotyphla; family Soricidae; genus Sorex; species Sorex palustris. The sequence continues at coordinate 1,012 of JAOXYA010075889.1, forward strand.
ACACTGCTGCCATTGTGCCTGGGAGCTCTGTTCGTGATCCCCGGGGATACAGGCAGTTCTTCCTGGGGTGCACCTTTCTGACTGAGCCTGGGAGGGTATTTCACTACAGAGTATTTAACTGCCCTTCTTGACCACATACAAAAGGCAGTAGGGACGGAGACATGGTGCCATGTTTTTGCAGGCTGAGACTGGAGAGGGGCCAGATGTCCCCACTGTAGGGCCCTTTGGTTTCTGTTTGGATGTTTTTGTTTGGGGACACACCCAGCAGTGCTCAGGGTTTACTCCTGGCTTTTTGCTCAGGGATCACTCCTGGAAGACTCAGGGAACCATATGGGGTGCCAGGGATCGAACCGGGTTGTACAAGGCAAGCATCCTACCTTACTATGCTATTGCTCCAGTTCTCGTGCGTTGACTTTTTCTTTACTTTTGTGGTTTTTGGGCTACACCTAGCTGTGTTCAGGGATTATTCTTGGCTCTGTGCATGGGATCACTCCTGGAATGACTCGGGGGAACATATGGGGTACTAGGGAGTGAACCTAGGTTGATCACACGCAAGGTAAGTGCCCTCCCCCCTGTGCTGTTGCCCCAGCCCCACAGGCTGTAGGACTGTGACAGGGGTTCAGTCACAGTGCCTGAGAGCCCCCTGCTGGGGATTGACCTGGCGGGAGCCTTGGGTGGGTCCCTCTGGCCAAGAGGCTCCGACTCAGCCGCGGCTGCCCCCACAGACAGTGGGGTCCCTGTCCCCCGCTTCCACTTCACTCAGCCCCTCCCTGATTCTTCGTGTTGCCTCAGCATTTTCCTTCTCCAGACTTAATTGTTCTGTACATCCAGTGGACCTGGGTTCGAGCCCTGGCACCACACACGGTGCCCCAGGCACAGCCAGGAATGATGCCAGAGCACAGAGCCAGGAGTAAACCCTGAGCACCACTGGGCGTGTCCCCCCACAAAATCAAATCACATAAAAAAGGCAAGAGTCACACTGCAGCTTCCACTTCCTTGGCAGGAAAACCAACGAGAAACAGATTTACTGTTGCGCGGGGCTGAAAAGTCCCGCCCCCGGGGGCCTCTGGGCTCGGCTGCTGCCACAGGGAAGAATTGTTTCTAGAGAAGTATGTCCAGTGCAATACTGGAGTGCATTCGATTAAAAAAGATCCCTGCCACGCAAACGAACATGACATGGCATTGTTTTGCCTGGCGGGAGTGAGAGCACAGCCCCCCTCCTGCCCCGTGTTTCCCCTTCCTGAGTCACCTCAGCGTGAGCCTCTGGGCGCCAGTTCTGAGACTCCTGACTGCTCCCCGGGGCCTGGTGCCTGCTGTGCAGAAGCTCTGCGGGGGGTGTGGGGGTGGGGCAGAGGTGCAGAGGCTATGAAGGGTCAGCTGGCCCCAGAGACGCTGGACAAAGCTGAACCTTGGCAGCGACTTGCCCAGAACCAGTGGGTCAACCCTCCCTTTGTTTTGTTTACTTTTTCCTGATCTTTTTGGGCTGCACCTAGAGCTTCTCAGGGTTGACTCCCGGTTCTGTACTCAGAAATCACCCAGGGGACCATGTGGGTGCTGGGGATGGATCCTTGGTGGCCACGTGTAAGGCAAGCGCCTGCCCCTGTCCGGTCTCTCTGGCGAGTGTCTCTTCGACTTCCTGCCCAGAAACCTTCACCAGCTTCCCAGGCTCCGCTGAGTTTGGGATCACGAGCAGATCTCCCACTTGCCTTTGGCCTCAGTGTGCTAGCCTGGGCAGTGGGTCCGTTCTGCCTGGCTTTGGGTCTGCTGCTGGAGATCAGAGTGCAGAGAGCCACTCCATCTGGCCCTGGGCATTCCCTCTCTCTGCAGCAGGCCCGGGGGTCTTTAAAGCCAGCTGTGGGTCACTGGCTGGGGGCAGGCCAGAAGGTCAGGAAAGGAGGAGAGGCCTTGTCTTAGCTCCAAAGGGCCGTGCCTAGGGGGTGGCTTCAGGATCCTTTGACTCTGCTTGCTTGTTTGTTCTGTTTTGGGGCCACACCCAGTGGTTCTTAGGGCTCACCCCTCGCTCTGCACTCAGGAATCACTCCTGGTGGATCTGAGGGACCATAAGGGGTGCTGGGGATCGAACCTGGATCAGCCGCGTGCAAGGCAGATGCTCTATCTGCTGTCCGGTCACTCTGGCCCCTGGCTTTGCTTCTTGAACTCCAGCTGCCTGCTGGGAACAATTTGGTAAGGATAAGCAGGTCTGGGCGCCCCTCATCCAGCTCAGCTCCCATTTCCTGGTCCATGCAGAAATGCCTCTCTGAGGCCAGAGCAATAGCACAGCAGAAAGGACACTGTCTTGAAGGAGGGTGAGCAGGTTGACTCTTGCCTTGAAGGAGGCTGAACGGGTTGACTCCTGGCATTCCATATCATCCCTAAGCACCGCCAGGAGTGACCCCCAAGCACGGCCAGGTGTGGCCCCGAAAAACAATAAACAAAAATAAGAAATGCCTCTTGTGAGCTTTAGCCCTTGTTTATAGTTTATTTATTTTGATTTGGGGGCCATCACCTGGCAATGCTCAGGGCTTATTCTTGACGCTGTGCTCAGGAATTGCTCCTGGCGGAGCTTGGGGGACCCTATGGGATGCGGGGGATCAAATCCATGTTGGCTGCGTTCCAGGCAAGCGCCCTACTAGCTGTACTCTCTCTCCGGCCCCAGCCGGTGGTTTAACTGGTCCATGTGGCCTGATGGGTGCAGTGGAGATACAGGGGAGGAACTGCTTCTGTGGGGCCAAAGTAGGGGATGCCTCAGGGTCCAGCCTGAGCCAGGTTCACCCCCCCCCACCAAGTCCTTCCTTCCCCTGGGTCCCCCTCCCAACCTGACCAGCCCAAGACAAGTTGCTCCTCTGAGCGACCCACCCCAATCCTCACCCCCTCCCACCCACTGGACACTCGCGCGAATCCTGAGTCACACGCAGGAAACACCCGACCTAATGAAGGTGATAGGTGACAGAGCACTCAGTCCCTCTGGGACTGGGAGACCGCGCATGTGACTTGGAGTGGGGGAGGGGGCATGAGTCAGCATGTGCCTCCTGGGGGGGCTGTCCTGTGAAAGTTTCGATTTCTTATTTGTGCACTGCCGGGGCTGATCTGGAAAAGGATTTCCTGCAAGAGCAGGGACAACCCCTCGGCTCCGGGAAGCCAGCGCGGGCCCTGGGCGGAGGCAGGAACCGGCTTCCCAGCCAAACCCCGGGCGTTGCTGCAGCAGCCTGACCTCTCGGCCGGCCGGGACCTTGACCTCCACCGCCACCCCGCAGCCCGTGACTCTGGCTCATTCCTGTAACCATAATCGAATGCATCTGCAAACCAATTAGCTGGAGTAGACAAACGGCTGGGCTGGGCTCACAGCGCTGGTGAGGCGGGAATGTGCTCGCAGGCAGCTGGAAGCACAGTCACAGCCCTGCCCCACTGGCCTGCCCTGCCCTTCCTCCCCGAAGGAGCCACCCCCTGTACCTTCCTGCCTTTATTCAGGACTAAGGCTCTCCTCCACTTTACAGAGAGCTCAGGGGGCTGGAGCTGGAGCCTGTATAGCACGGCGGGTAAGGTAGTGGGGAAGGTTCTTTCCTTGTACGAGACCAGCCTGGCTTGTTGGCTTTTGTTTGTTCATTTGTCTGGCTTTGGGGGCCACAGTCACTAGTGGCTGTGCTCAGGAGATCATATGGATGCTGCGGATCAAACCCTGGGCTGGCTGTGTGCGAGACAAACGCCCTCTCCCCTGTACTATCGCTCTGGCTCTAACTAACCTGATTTTGATCCCTGGCATCCCAGACACCAACCAGGAGTGATTCCTGAGCACAGACAGAGCCAGGAGTAAGTAACCCCTGAGCATTGCCAGGTGTGGCCCCAAACAGACCAAAGTTGATCACATAAAATCTAATCACATTAGGATGAGAAAAAATAATATCCAAACCCAAGATGGGAGAGGGGCACACAAAACTCTTCCTCCACCTCCCAGGTTCTTCTTTTCCCCCACTCTGAGACACAGTGTTCCTCCTCAGGCCTGGGAGGGGCTGAGCCCTGACTCCTGCCCCACTGTGACTGTGATTTTCCTGGTCCCAAGGAATCCCTATGGGTAGCACAGAGCAGTCAGTGGTCAGAGGGGTCATGGAAAGGGAAGAATGAGAGGGGGAGGGGGCACCACGGCCTCACTGGCCCTTCGCATTCGGGCATTAGTGGAGGACTGGGGGAGGGTGCCACAAAGTAGCCAGAAGAATCACCACTTTTGGTTTTGGTTTTGGTGCCACACCCGGCAACACTCAGGGGTTATTCCTGGCTCTGCACTCAGGAATTACCCCTGCCGGTGCTCAAGGGACCATGTGGGATGCTGGGGATGAAGCCTGGGTCAGCTGCATGCAAAGCAAGTGCCTTACCCATGTACTATCACGCCAGCCCCAGAATCGCCCACAATTTGCTGGCAGACCCTGCACCACACCCCCTGAGTTTTTTTTCAACAAGAAAATCCCCCATTTCTTCCATTTCGCAGAGGAAGGCAATTTCAAGCTGTCCAGGCGGCTCAGTGGTGCTGTGGGAATCTGAGTCCTCTGACCCTGAGCCTCGCTGGGTGTCTCCAGACTCCTCTGGGAGCTGACACCAGCTCGGCCCAACTGGGATCTCCAGATCCTTCTTCAGGACGGGGCCCCCAGGGCTTGCTGGCCCCTCAGCACTGGGATGGAACATGTCCGCGCCAGGAGACTCAGCTTCCTCATCTGCAGAATGGGCACAACCGAGGCTCCATTTGCCCTCTACCCAGTCAGGCGGGTCCAAATGAGATGATGGGTGTGCAGAGACCTCGTAAAACATCAAAGGGCAGAGGCTTCTGTTTTTAGGACATCAGAGAAGTCCCTCTTGTTAATCTGATGATCTGGCTCTGAGGCACGAGACAGCCGGGAAGCTGCTGTCAGACAACACTGCGATGGCAGACCAGAGGCGGCCCTGGGAGCTGGGGCAGAAGGGAGGCAGCTGAGGGAGGGTGGGGGGGGAACTACCTGCCGGGGGCCCTTTCCTTACCATCTCTGCATCAGAACCTCTCAGCAGCCGTGCCAAGGAAGTGGGACAATATTCTTTTTTTTTCTTTAATATTTTGAGGCTTTTCTTTCATTTATTTTGTTTTGTTTTGGGGTCCCACATGGCGATACTCAGGCATTACTCCTGGCTCTGCACTTAGGAATTACTCCTTGTGGTGCTTGAGGGACCATATGGGATGCCCAGGGATCGAGCCCAAGTTGGCTTCCAAAAAGGCCAATGCCCTATCCGCCAGACTAAACCTCCAGCCCAGAGGGTTTTTATTTTTAAAGATGAAGACACAGGGCTGGAGCGATAGTACAGTGGGAAGGGCATCTGCTTTGCATGCGGCTGACCTGAATTCAATCCCTGGCATCACATATGTCCCCCGAGCACCGCCAAGAGTAATTCCTGAGTGCAGAGACAGGAGTAATCCCTGAGCATCTCCGGGTGTGACCCAAAAACCAAAATAAATAAATAAAATAAAGATGAAGACATGGATGAGGCTGGAACCATAGCACGGTGGGTGGGGTGCTGGCCTTGGGTGCAGCTGACAGGGTTTGATCCCCACAACCATATATAGGTCCCCCCAGCCCACCTCTGAGCCCAGAGCCAGGAGTGATCACAACCAGGTGTGGCCCCCAAGCAAACAAAAAACAATAGGAAACACACCTGGGGCTTAGCTCCATCTTCTGTAGGACTGTCACAGTTCATGTGGCCTCCGTATGAGAGGGGTCTGTCACTGAGATCTGTCTGGGAGAGACCGAGGTCGGCCCTGCAGGCAGTAGCTCGCCAGGCCATGGAGTTGGAAAGGACGAAGGTGCGACTTGGCGCTGGCCCAGCCCTGGCCTCGTGGCCATGCACAGTATTCCGGTTTGTTGCTGGGCTTCCTGCCGCAGCCCTGCCTTGCACCCCAGTCTGCACCCACTCCTGCGGCCCTCACCCTGGAAGTCTCTATCCCTGCTCCTCTCAGTCCTGTGGCTGTCTTCACTTCCTGTCCTGGTGTTCTGAGCTACTCATCATACGGAAACAACCTGTCAAAAAGAAGAGGGTTTGGAGAGGGGTTACCTTGCATGGGGCCAGGTCCACCCTGTATCGTCCCTGAGCACAGCCAGGAGTGGCTCCCAAAAGAAAACAATAACATGAATGAATCCAACCTCTGTCTAGGGCGGGGCAGGTGGCTTAAAGGACTGAGCACACGCTTAACATGCAGGGGTGCAGGGCTCAATCCCGACGGGGCACGATCTGGGAGCAAAACCCGAACACAGAATGGGAGCAGCAGTCCCTCAGTATCCCTGAGCAGCACCAGCGGTGGCCAGAACAAACAGAAAAACTTAATCCGTCGATGCTTCAAGCTGCAATACAGGGAAGGGGATAAAGAAGGAACGCAAGATGGGCTGAAGGGGGCGCTGGAGCAGCAGCACAGCAGGTAGGGCGTTTGTCTTGCACGTGCCCGACCTGGGTTCGATTCCCAGCATCCCGTCAGGAGTAACCCTTGTGCATCGCGGGGTGTGACCCAAAAAGCAAAAACCAAAACAAACAAAAAAAGATGGGCTGGAGGGCTAGCCTGGGGCTTCAGGCTGTGTGCCTTGCCTGTGACAGACCCGGAATGGGTCCCTGGCACTGCAGAGGGTCCCCCAAGTTCCACCAGGAGTGAGTCCTGAGCCCAGAGCCTAGAGTGGCTCCTGAGTGCCTCGGGGCGTGGCCCACCCTCAATCTCAGAAAAACAGACTAAGATCTAGTTCAGTGTGAGAAAGCTCAGACTACCAGAGAGAGCAGGATCTTGTAACCACACACGATCCACGCACAGTTAGGGGACTAGGAACATGGACTTGGGGAGGGACTTCTCAGAGACTCAGCTCACACAGCCTGGGGGAACGCCAGGGGCAATGCTGTTCTGGGCAAAATCCGCATCTCTGCACTGAGCCGCGGCCGGACCGAGGGGGTGAAAGAGCCGGTTTTCCTGACCTCCTGTAGGCTTCCTCGTGTAGGAGGCTGAGAGAGGTGTAAAGGTCAGTTCCCTGTTTTTGCCACCCTGATAGATCTAGCCTTGAGACAACCCCAAACGGCCTCATAAATTCCAAACGTGTCCCCTAGGGGGCGGTAGCGCTCCAGCGAGAAACACCGCCCGGGCTCGTTCTGCAGCTAAATTTCACTGGGTCACTTATTTAAGAGGGTGCTGGGGAGTGACGGGCGCTGCCAAGACCTTCTGAGGGTTTTCTCTTTCTTACCAGCCTGGTTGCTGTGGCATTGTGCAGACTCAAGCCCCTCGCAGAGAAGTTACAGGGCTGGGTCACAGGGTCCGGCACTTGGTTTTGATATTTTTGTCCCAACTCACTTTCCTAAAAAGAAGACTGCATACTCTCCACAGAGCTGGAGCCAGCCTGTCCTCAGAGTCCCGGTGGGGGGCCCCTAGAGGGGCTTGGCCAGGACCCTTCTCGGCGGGGGCCTTCCCAGACCACATCCAGAGGCCTCCCAAGAAGTTTTGGTGCCCAGATCCTCCCAACCCCCTTTTTGAGGGTATAGGGATGGTGTGAGGGAGGTAGAAGGTGTTCCCCAGGCAGCCAATTTTGGCTGTAATATAACTACAAATTACACTTGTAATTTGTTTTAACCTGGAAAACATAAAATGACCAAAAAACACAGCCAGGGATGTAGATCAGTGTTTCAGTATTACGGTGCTTTTTTTTTTTTTTTTTTTGCTTTTTGGGTCATACCCTGTGATGCTCAGGGGTTACTCCTGGCGGTGCTCGAGGATTGAACCTGGGTCGGCCGCATGCAAAGCAAATGCCCTACCCACTGTGCTATCGCTCCAGCCCCTTTATATCGCTTCTTGTCTTGCCTTTGTGAGGCCCTAAGTTTGATTCTAGGCACTGTTAAAAGCAAAAACAGAAACAAAAACAGAAGAAGGGGCAAAGAGATAATACAGTGGATATGGCACTATCTTGCATGTGGCGAACCAAGGTTTGAATTCCTGGCACCCCACATGGTCCCCTGAACCCTGCCAGGAGTGGTACCTGACACAGGAGTAAGACCTGAGCACGGCCTGGCAGAATAGCCCCGACCTCACCAATTGCTTTTAAGGGGTTGAGGCCACACTTGGCGGTGGTTAGGGGCTACCCTGGGCTTGAGCGTTACTGCTGATGGTGCTCAGGGCACTGTCCACAGAGCTGATGATCTGACTGGGGTCTGCTGTGTGCTACATTGTTGCATCACCAACCCTCCAACCCCCACATTAAAAAAAAAAACCCAACCCACTTGACAAAAATTTTAAGGGCTGAGCGAAAACTCAGAGGGTTGGAGCACAAGATTTCTATGCAGGTTTCATTCCCCACACACAGGGTCCCCCAACCAAGGCCGGGAGCAACCCCAGCACTGCAGGGACTGGTCTCCAAGTAACATCACACGTGGCCCAAAACCCAACCAGCATGGCCAGGAAGGGCCAGTGAGCACCCTGGGAGTTGCTCTGGCTTTTCTCTCTCTTTGGAACTATCTGGGGTTACCTTGCAGGCACCCAAACGCTTCTTCACCCCGCATGCCTTGGTGTGCGTTTCCTAAGAACAAGGATGTTTTCCTGAGATGCTGCAGCCTGGCCCTCACACTCCAGACACAGCATCGACACGGTCCTCTTGGCTGCCCATCCTTTTCTCCAACGATCCCGGGAACATACTCCATTGCTCCAGCCCTTTCACGAAAGAGCTGACCCTCGGGCATGGGGCTCTGCTCCCAAGATCCTGGAGGAGCAGGTGGTCGCTAGTCTCCAGGCTTGTCCTGGCAAAAATCCAGCCTCCCTGTTTTTCTCCCCTCTGTGGCTGTTGGACAAGCCACAGACTGTTGTTTTGCTCTTAGTATGCGTCAGGCTGCCGCAGGCCAGAGGCCAAACTCAGGCATGTGGGCAGCACCAGGGATGGAACTCATGCCAGGGGGTCCTTTAGTGACTGAGTCTGAACCCCTAACAATTCTCTTTATCTTGCTCTTCCTCAGGCTTCTCCTCTGGGCCAGCCAAGGAGGCTGGTCATGGCCACATGAAGCCACCTGCTGCTTCTGGAAGGACTGTGGGTGCCTGAACCCAGGCGGATCAACCAGGACTGAGATCACCTCCTCCGTGGGCCTCCAGGCTTGCTCCTCTGTGCAGGCAAGTTGGGTCAGGTCCCAGACTCTCGCAGTCACCTAGTCCACCCCGTGAGGTGGCCTGGGGTGGAGCAGGGCCATGGAGGATCTCTCCCACTGGCATTGCCTGGGTTTTGGTCACACCAATGTCACCCTAAGGTGTTTACATGCATCTGATTATACTCAGGGCTTACTCCTGACACTACACTCAGGAATCACTCCTGATGGTGCTCAAGGGACCATAATGGAATGTCGAGGATCAAACCCAGGTTGGTCGTGTGCAAGGCAAATGCCCTCACCACTGTACTATCTCTAGAGCCCCCACCCCAAGCCAAGGTTTTCGGGTATTTTTTGTCTTGTTTTGTTTTTTGGGTCACACCCAGCAATCAGGGATTACTCCTGGCTTTGCACTCAGGACTTACTCCTGGCAGTGCTCAGGGGACTATGTGGGATGCTGGAAATCAAACCCAGTCAGCCACATGCAAGGCAAACACCCTCTCTGCTGTATGATTGCTCTAGCAGCCCCCCCCACCCCAATGTTTTCTAAGTCTCAAATTCTGGGGCCTCCAGGCCTCTCATAGACAGGACTTTAACCGGCTCTGTAACCTAGGAAGGACAGCAAAATCCTCCTGCTTTTAAGCCAAGGAAAGTGAGGTGTAGCAACAAACCTCTTATTTGTTTGTTTCTTTACCTTTCTTTGGGGGGTGAGCGGGGTTACTCCGATTAGTGCCTGGTGCTGGGATGGAACCCAGGGCCCCTACATGCAATGCGCATGCTCCAGCCTCTCCAGTCATTTCTTCAGCCTACTGTGACAAATCTTCTTTTTTTTTTTTTAAGTATAACAGATTTAGGAGTTGCTGAGGATGGGCAGGGAAAGAAAGGAGAGTAATGCAATCAGGAGGAAACACGAGCTTCTCCAAAGGCAGAGGGAACCCAAATACACATCTCAGCATTAGGTATAAAAGTATGAAAAGTCCACATCTCAAGAGGGTCTCAGATGTGGGCCACACATGTGCTTACATGTCCTTGGTGGGGCAGCTTAGGTGCCTACAGTGACAGATTTTTTTTTTCTTTTTGGGTCACACCCAGTGATGCACAGAGGATACTCCTGGATCATGCACTCAGGAATTACTCCTGGCGGTGCTCAGGGAACCATATGGGATGAACCCGGGATGGTCATGTGCAAGGCAAACGCCCTACCCGCTGGAAGCCCCTATAGTGACAAATCTTTTTTTTTTTTTTGCTTTTGCTTTTTGGGTCACATCTGGCGATGCACAGGGGTTCCTCCTGGCTCTGCACTCAGGAGTTACTCCTGGCGGTGCTCAGGGGACCATATGGGAT
>JAOXYA010075905.1:0-11460 GCA_028565675.1 Sorex palustris
CTAGGGGTTCCCAGTACAAAGTTTGTGCTATTAACCTTTGCGGTGTATCTTTGGCCTCTAGTTTTCTTCTTTACAAAAATTTTTTTCCATTTGGATTAGTTTTATTCCTACCTACATTACTGATTTTATGAATGTTTTAAAAATATTTTATTGCCTCTCCTTTATAGAAATGATGTGACTTCTTTGGTCATCTTGCTAAACTTGCATTTATGACAGTCTTTAAGATTCTTTTGGATTTTCTCTTTCTACATGAATATTATGGTTTTGTTTTTAATAGTGCACATATTTCATTTTACATGCTTAGAGTTTCCAATACCATTTTGAATAGAAATGGTGTTTCAGTAAAGATGGAATTTTGCTCTGGAAATAAAAATATCTCAGTCATGAAAATCTTAGTTGTATATGTCCAGATATAGATAATTCAGAATATAACGGTGTGGTAGTGCTACTAAGATATCAGGAATCCAGATTCCTTCTGCTTTTTATTTTGGAGTCTGGGGTGTGGGGCCATAACCTTGGTGCTTTGGGTTTCCTTCTTGTGAGATTTTGGGGGCTTATGTAGTTTAGGAGATGAACCCCAGCCGCCTGCATACAAAGTTTGCTCTGCAGCTCTTTGAGATATCTCCCTGTCCTTCATTAAAAATATATTCAATTTTTAATTTATTATTAAGGTTTTTCTAACTTTCAGTTTTTTATCAAGATACTAGAATTTACAAAGTTCTTCAGGTCGAGTGTTAGACATACTATTTCCCAGCAACAGTCCCACTACCAGTGTCAACTCCTCTAGTGTCCCCAGGTCTCCCCTTACTTCCTCACCTCCCAGCCTGCCTCTTTGACATTTTCAAATTTGGTGTTTATGGTTTGGATCTCCTGCTGTCATTGTTATTGACTGTATAGTTTGGATATATATCTATACCACTTCATTTTTTTTTTAATTGAGATCATGGTTTACTTGTAATAGGACAAGCTGGGTTCTGGACCATCAAGTTTCCTATTCCAGGCAGTAGAGAAATAGGTTGGCAAGAGGGTATACCTCCATAGAATTCAGTGGCCTGTATGCAGCTTTCCCAGGAAATCCTTCACAACTTGAAATTCTACTTTATAGGTAAAGGGGTTCTCCTTTTTATTTTCTTAGTTTGATTGAAGAACTGGGGATATAACCCTGGGACTGTTGTGCTTGCTTTTCCATCCACAGCACTGCATGGCCCCTCAAACACTGCCAGGACTGACCCCCAAAAAACTAGCTGTGAGTAGGATCAGGATCCCTCTCCCTTCAACCCCGCTCACCAAACCAAAACAAACAAAATCTGAATTTAGTTGTAATAAAATTTCATCAAAAAATTTGGGGAGGGTTAATTGAGGTGCTTGACATAAATATATTTACTGGTGTTGAACTGTGCTTACATTCCTAGAAGAAACACAACGTGATTATATTATTCTTTATTAGATATGTTCCTGGGTCTTATTTGCCATTGGTTTGCATAGGATTTTTCACATGCCTATTCATGAGTGAGACTGACCCATGATTTTTCTTTCTCGTCTCCCTGTTAGAGTCCAGTTTTAGGGTATACAAGTCTCGAGGACATGAAACTGAGAAAGTGTAATTATCATTGATGATTTGGTGAATTCATTCTTAAAACATTCTGGGTTGATATATTTAGATGATATTGTATCTTTTTTATTCTGTCTCAGAACTTCCATTAGAGCAGAAAAGCAGAAATGTCCCATTCTTCTCCAAGGGAAGTTAGTGTTCAGTGGGTCATGAGGACTTTATTCTCTGGTTTCACTAGTCAATCTTACTTGACCTTTGTACTCTGTGTCCTATGTCTTTATTTTTGTTGGTTTGACCTGAGCACTTTTACCCTTTCTCTCTTCATATATTTTGGGCATGTCTTTGGCAAACCGTGCATACAGCTGTAGATTTGGTTTCCCTATTTTTTCTATATTTACATTGATTTTTGCGTACATGGGACTCCAACAATTCTTCCTGTCCCCTCTGGGCTTCATCACGATCTTCTCTTGCATCTGTTCCCGAATTGTGAGTCTCTTTTCCATTTTCTGCTCCTTTCTGGAGAGTCTATGAACTTCATCTTCGAGCTCACTGATTCTGTTCTCAGCAGCTGTTACTCTGCTGTTGAGGCCTTCCACTGAGTTTTTCAATTCACCTACCATGTTTTTCAGGTCTGACATTTTCCTTTGCATTTTCCTCATTTCTGCCTTCAAATCCTCTTGTCTTTTATTGGCATTGCTTTCCATTGCTTCTTTTAGCTCCCTAAGCATCCTCAGTAGCTCCCTTCTAAATTCCTTGTCAGAGAGGCTGTCTAACACTACAGTATTGTTGGTATCTTCTGGGATAGCCTCTTCAGTAAGAACGTTTGGTGGGCTTTTGCGTTGCTTTACCATTGTGGCCAGTTTGGTTTAGACCTTCATGTTCACTGTTACTATTCTTCTTGATATGCAGAATGAATTGAGATAGGCTTAACAAGTTATTGTCTAATGTGTTTCTAGTGCTTGATCTAACCTAGAGAAGATTCCATCTAAGAGGGTAACTTGTGGTTCCTATGTGATATGGAGTGGGAGAATACTTTGCAGCCACGTTAGCAGCCACGTCTCCAGAAAGGGTCCCTAGAGCTGAATGCCGGGCAGTACCTGGTTGAATGAGGAGAGAGTGCCCGGAGCCATTCAGCTTTGTTTCTGGGAGATGTGTCTCAGTTCCGTCAAGGAGTAAAACCGGCTATTCTAGAGGATCAAGCTAGCTGCGCATGCCCAGAGAGAGTCCCAAGCCCTGAGTGCCAGGCTGTACCTGGTTGAATGATGAGAGAATGCCCCTAATTTGAACTTTCTTATGGAGATAAATAAACTAAAATTAGATATCCACAGGTCATTATCTGCTGGGTTGCCTAACTTCATGGGTGGTATCTATTAATCCTATAAACATGAATTAAATGATTTCTGTATGCCAGGCACTTAAAAAACAGGCTAAGAAGATTCATATAAATATGAAACATAATAGCTGGCTTTCTTTATACTTGATGTAGAAACTTTTGTATGCATTGAGAAGGAAGGAAAAACAAGATAGAAATGATTTGGGTGCTTTCTATGTACTTGATGTAGAAACTTTTGTATGCATTGAAAAGAAAAAAAACAAGATAGAAATGATTTGCATTTTGTAGGCATACAGAAGACAAGACACTGAGAAGTTAGATACATTTTCAGAAATTGTTCAGTAAGGTATGAGATGTTAGGGTTGAGAATTCTGTTGGGTGTAGTAAGGATGGTCTCAAGAAAGAAAGGCATAATCCTCCAAGAAAAAGTGTGTGTGTGGGAGAAGATGAATTGGTAGGAGAGAAAACCTGAGGAACAGGTTGCATCAGGTCCACAAAGACCCATGTATCACTGTCCCCTGGATCAGGAAAAGAGAGTTTTGGATTGAAGGGAGGATTGATAAGATGAGGAAAGACTTGAAATCAAATTTCAACCCAATGGGGTTCTTTTGGAAACATTTGGGCTCTTTCAAATCCATATCACCAAAAGTAATATGGATATAGCTAGGAAGATTAATAAGGGTAATCAATCAAATAATCCATCGATGATTTTTATTTATTTTCTCATTATGTGCTGGTTATAAACATTTTGGAAAGTGCTCAAATTTATTAAGCAAAAGAACTGACCTGAGTCCCTTCCCAAAGCAAATATCTATTATTTCATTTGTTATCCCTTTTGCCATTTCTTTTTAATAGCCTGATTGTTTGATTATATTACATGTAAAATTTGATACCATTATCACTTAATAGTCTAAGAATTTTTCCACACGTAAGGCTTTTGCGTGTTGTTGGTATCATAGGGACAGTATAGGGGTTAAGGCATGTGACTTACATCCTGCTGGCATCACAAACATTCCCTGAGCATCACAGTGTATAGCCCAGGAAGTCCAAGACCACTGCAGAGTTAGACTGGGCAATACCAAACACTGCAGGAGTCAAGTAGTTCTTCATCCTTGGTCCTCACACGAACTATTGGCCCGGCTGCCTCCAAATTGCTATATGGGAACCCCAGGTCTCCCAGACAAGGCTTGGGTGTCTCCACCCCGAAAGCCATATCATATACTAACTTACTATTTTCCCATACATAAGACCTCTGAATTGGTTGCTTAAATATTTCATGTCTTTGATACTGATAGGTAGTATTTTGATGAGCGTCATGATTTTATGACCAGTAAATATTATTTTTGCTCATTTAAAAGCCTGCTGTATTTTCTTCTTATTTCCTTACTTTGATAAAATCTATCATACAGGGCAAATCGACCCTTGGTAAGTTAAAACTATTGTGCTGAAAGGGAGATTTAAGTTCCCTGGAGTCTCTGGTTTTGGAAAAAACATTTAATTAAAGCACGAGAGGTTCCTGAAGAGGTTAAAGCAACTGTCCAAAGATTCACATTTCTTAAGAGGATAAATACATTATTTTCTACTAAATATGTCTGTATCTGTCTTCTCCTCAGAGAATCTGAGAAGTTGGGGGTAGAGATTCTGTAGGTGGCTTTATAATCTATCTAGAGGCTTAGAAATGCATGGCCTATAATACTTATAGAATGACTAAGTATCACAGGGCTCACAAATGACTAATAATTATCTTCATTCTGTGTGTTTTTCAAAACAAAATAAGCAAGACCTCTGGCCTTTTGTTCTGTGATTTACTCCTGTAAAATTGTCAGTGTTAAGGCCTAGATTACCAAGAATACCCATTTGTACTGTTCTCTCTTTTCTCCTGACCTACTTTATATTCTTGCCTCACCTAGAGTCCCTGTCCCAAAGGGGTTGTAGCTCCATCTTCAGGGCTTGATCTGAGCTGTGCTGTTTAGATGTTGCAGATCAAAATTTGGATTTAAAAGTGAAGTCCTTCACCTAGGCTCTGTAATTCCCCAGATAAGAAAATGACTTGACTTCTCTGAGCTCCTGTGGTTCTCATCACTTAAGAACAGATAATAAAATCGCTGATATAGGAACTAAAATGGACATCAGTGCTTAGTGGCACTGTAGCACTGTCCTCCCATTGTTCATCGATTTGCTCGAGTGAGCAACAGTAATGTCTCACAACAAATTGTGAGACTTGTTGTCACTGTTTTTGGCATATCATATATGTCACAGGTAGCCTGTGAGGCTTTGCCATACAGGCGAGATACTCTTAGCAGCTTGCCGGGCTCTCCAAGAAGGCAGAGGAATCAAACCCAGGTTGGCTGCATGCAAGGCAAACACCTACCCACTTTGCTATCGCTCCAGCCCATTTCTACTGATATAGAAAAAATAATAGAACGTACAACTAGGAGGTACCAGAATGAACTGTGACAGGAAAAAATAGTTCAGTGAGATTTATTAAGCTACATATTTGATGATCTCATTTGCTGTTAGAAAATATCTCACATTTCCCCCCCAAATATCATCAAAACAAAATCCGAGCATTGTAGCATAACACATATATCTTTCATGATTTGGAATGTTTTCATACCTCCAGAAAAAGCCTTTAAGTAATGCTCCATTGGGGCCAGTTTCTACTCCTTTTAATCTCCATTATTCCCTTTATTAGGAAATACCTTTCCCCAACTTTTGCTTGACAGACTTTATCTTCTTCAAGATTTCATTCTAGTATTCCTC
The DNA here is from genome assembly GCA_028565675.1 of Sorex palustris. Lineage (NCBI taxonomy): Eukaryota > Metazoa > Chordata > Mammalia > Eulipotyphla > Soricidae > Sorex > Sorex palustris. The sequence continues at coordinate 5,649 of JAOXYA010075905.1, forward strand.
CATGGAGAAGTTTCTCTTTCTCTTTCTCACTTTCTCTCTCATATATATGTATATATACACATACATATATGTTATATATTTATATGACTGTAGCACTGTAGCACTCTCCTGTTGTTCACTGATTTTCTCATGTGGGCACCAGTAACCTCTCCATTGTGAGACTTGTTGTTACTGGGTTTTTTTTTTTTTTGGCATATCGAATACATAACGGGTAGCTTGTCAGGCTTTGCCTTGTGGGCAGAATACTCTCTAGCTTGCTGGGCTCTCCAAGAGGAGTGGAGGAATCAAACCCAGGTCGGCCATATGCAAGGCAAACGCCCTACATGCAATGCTATCAGTCTGGCCCATATATTTATATGTCATTATCACTGTCCTCCCATTGTTCATCGATTTGCTCGAGCAGGCCTAGTAACGTCTCCATTGGAGATTTGTTGGAACTGTGTTTGGCATATTTATATATCTCTATATATTCTCTCTATGTATTTATGTAGCTGTTTCAGAGTTCCAACCTCTGTCAACGATCAAGAATCAGGGATGCTGTCTCGTTTGCCAAGCTGTCGAAAATCAGATGGGCCGGACACTTAATGCAATTTGGAGATGATCGCTGAACTAGGGCCATGACTGATCAGATTGCACAGGATGTCAAAATGCCTGGCTGTCCACCTACAAGATGGCTGGGCTTCTTCATCAAGACCCTGAATGAATGTTTTGAAGCTCTGTCTATTCCTGGAGAGAGCAGACACCATTGGGCTACACTAGCACATAACAGGGACGAACGGACATGTTACTGGAGCCCGCTCGAGCATATCAATGAGCAACAGGATGACAAGTGATATAGGTGATATATTTATGTAATTGCCCTTGACCCTTGTACCCAATTTACCCACCTCTTAACCCTAGTTCCTTCTAAAAGCTTCTAATTTGGCTATACAGTATAAAAGGTTATTTCTATTTTTCTTAGATCACTTGTTTGCTTCTTTATAAGTCACAAATGAGTGACTTCCTATACTTGTTTCCTCTCTTTAACCACAACCCTCATCCCCAAAACTGGTTCACATCTTTGTCCTCCAACCACACTGTCAGTATTCTGGGATTTGGAGTTCTACCTTTCATCCTATGTTCCCAGTACCTACAACCCTGCCTGGAATTTACCAAATACAGAAAAAAGTATGATGAAGTTAATGGCTAAATAAGCTTTTCACTTATGTACAAACATTTGAAAAATAAAATGGAACTGGCCTAAAATGGTAATGTTAAGTATAATTAAAACATTTTTAAAATAAAAGATTTTACAGTATTACATGAAATGCAAATGTGACCCTTTTTGGCATTTTGTACAAATTGCCATATATTTTCTCTCACAAGAATAAAGCAAACAGGTAATGTGTTCACAAGTGAGTGAGCTCAGAGAGTTAAAGGAAGTTTGAAGGCCACACAATTGAGACACAATTCAAAGCTCTGGCTGGCTATTCTTGGGTGTTAATCTCTTATCTTGTTACTTTATGTTCCTGAGATGGGATCAGTGGTGGTAGAGAATGGGCACTGGTGGAGGGATGGGTACTCAATCATTGTATAACTAAAACCCAAGCACAAAAATTTGTAAGTCTACAACTGTACCTCATGATGTTTCACTAATAAAAATTTTAAATAAATAAATAAATGTTTAAAAAATAAATAAAATTATTAAAATATATACTAAAAACAACACGACAAGAGTAACTAGTCACAGAAAAGTGTTAATTCAACACAATATAGAATGACATTAAATCTGACAATTAATTACATGAGGGGATTGTAAATTGTTAAGTTTTGGTATGCAATTAAAGTTACGTTGTTATGAGCTTTAAATAGACTGCTATCAAAGAGTACAAAGTTTTCAATATTAGTCCCATGGTAAACAATAAAATAAAAAGGGAGGAAGGAAAAAATACATTAGATACATGTAACAAAGAAAAAAGACTGTTTACCAAAACCATTAAAGTTAGCATCACTGTAAACATATTGACTTAACTATAATACTTTTACAAAGAAAAAATAATTAAATAATACCACCCCCAAAAATCAAAATATAGAAAGAAAAGAACTACAAAACAATTAACAAGGGGCTGGAGCGATAGTACAGCGGGTAGGGTGTTTGCCTTGCACGTGGCCAACCCGGGTTCGATTCCCAGCATCCCATATGGTCCCCCCGAGCACCACCAGGAGTAATTCTTGAGTGTAGAGTCAGGATTGAAATGCCGGGTGTGATCCAAAAAGCAAAAAAAAAAAATAACAAAAGTGTAATAATAATCCTTACCTAACAATAATTACTTTCAACATAAATTATCTAAACTTCTCAATCAAAGGTGTAATGGTAGTGAGATGGGTGTTGGAATATTGAATGTAATAAATTACTGTAACAGTTTTATAAAAATTAAAATTAGAAAAAGAAAAAAAGAAACTCCTCAATCATGGATATAGAATAGCGAAATGGATAAAATAAATTAAAACTAAGACCCGTGGGCCATAGCCATAGGGGAGGGTGTTTGCCTTGCATGTGGCCAACCTGGCGACTCCTCACACTCAATACTGTCCCCCAAGCACTGCCAGAAGTGATGACTAGGTACAGTGTCAAGAATAAGCTCTGGACAGTCTGAGTGTGTGCCCAAAAACAAATAAACAAACAAAAAATAAAATCCAACTATATTCTGTCTACAAGAAACTTAATTTAGACATAAGAACATGCAGAGGCTAAAAGTGATGAGATGGAGAAAAATGTTGAATGAAAATTCTAATTAAAAATAGCAGAAATTGGGTGGGAGGGATACTGGGATCTGTGGTGGTGGGAAATGGGCACCAGTGGAGGGATGGGTATTTGATCATTGTATAATTGAAACCCAAGCACAAAAATGTGTGAGTCTGCAACTGTACCTCATGATGTCTCACTATTAAAAAATTTTTAATAAAAAAAATAGCAGAAATGCCTATAGTTAGAGAAGACATAAAAGTGTAAAACTGTCACAAGAGATAAAGGTCATTACAAACAGTAAAAGAGTGAATTCAGAGCCCAAGTGATAGATAGTACAGCAAGTAGGGTGTTTGCCTTGCACACAGCCGACCTGGGTTTCAGTCCCAGGATCCCATGTCATCTCCCAAGGACCACTAGGAGTAATTCCTGAGTGAAGAACCAGGAGTAACCCCTGAGCACAGATGGAAGTTGCCCCAAAACATAAAAAAAAAAACAAAAAAAGTGGCTTAAACCATTAGACTATTCTATACTAATATGAAGGTCACTGAATAGCAATGAAAGGTCGACTCAAGAGGAAAATATAACAGTTACCATCAAATCACCTAAAATTTACAAGACAAACAGTGAGAGATCTGGAGAGAAACAGAAAGCGATACAATAATAGTAGGATGTTTGACTCTTGTACTTTCAGTTTCCATAATGGCAGATCATCTAAACAAGAAAATCATTGAAGAAGCAACAGAACCAAGTGACGCTATAGATCAAAGGGCCCTAACGGAATCAAGACACACACCGCAGCAGAATGCTAATTCTTCTCAAGTACACACAGCGTGTTCTCCATGATAGATTATAGCTGGGTCACACAGCAAGTCTTAACAAAGTTTAGGGATACTGCGATAATTCCAAATACATTTTCAATCACAGTGGACTAAAGCTAGTTAACAATAAAAATATAGAAAAATTCACAAATACACTGAAATTCAACGACATACTCTTAAACAACTATTGTGTCTAAGCAGAAATCAGGGAAGAAATTAGAAAGTATCTCAAGACGAACGAAAACACAGGGGCCAGAGAGACAATACAGCAGGTAGGGCTCTTGCTTTGCATGCAACTGACCCAGGTCCAATCCCTAGTACTCCATGTGGTCCTCTGAATCCCACCAGGAGTGACCTCTGAGCACAGAGCTAGGAGTAATCCCTTAGTACAGCTAGGGGTGACAAAACCAAAAAAAGAAATGAAAACACAACATAACAAAACATATGCAATGTAGCAAAAGCAGTACTAAAGAAGATATCTATAGCTTAAAATGCTGAGGCAGAAAAAAAAAGATTTGAGGCCTGGACAAAGAGCGCAGTGGCGCACTTAAATTCTTCCATTTGTGACCCCTTTTTACCTGCGATATGTAACACAGGTGAATGCTGGCAGAAAGGAGGGATGTTTGTAGTGATAAAGAACTAGAAATGGTGGCAGCTTCAATCTTGGAACAATTCAGACCAAATTCTGAAGCCATCTTTGATTGACCTCTTTCTTTCTCTCACATTCCCTGTCCTCAACAAAATTCTATCAGGTTTCCTTCTCCAAAACACATCCCGAGTCTGGCCAGTTCTCATTGCCTCGCCTATAAAGTGGATCTCTCTTGTCAATGTTCTTGGCTGAAAATAACTAAAGCTGCCTCGGCCCTATCAGCAGACAGCTGTTAGGAATGGAGTTCGATGGCCCACAAGACAGATGAAAAGGGATGTGCGGCACACCCAGAAAACAGGTCTGAAGTCACTGAAACTTGGGCATAAGGATCTACAGCCAAAGCCTGGTGCAGAGGACAAGCTTCACTGCGAGGCGCATCCCTTCCTACGGTGGATCTGGGGGTCCCCACTTTTCTGCTCTTTGTGCAAGACTTCCTGAAAGTTACGTCTGATTGGCTGAGCTCAGCTGATGTACCTGAATCGCAGCTGCCAGCAAATGGGAAAAGGGCAAGTTTGGTTGAATATTTGGGTCTCTATGATAAGAAGCAGAGACCCATTCCTCACCCACACCCATTTCCCTGCGTGGTCTCCAAACACAGGTGTACTATCTGTGAGCCATTGAGTAAAAGTTCATCCCTGATGAAAAGTATGGTGGAGACTTGGTAGGGGGCAGAAGACAAAGCCTGTAATGCAAGCCATGGGTTCCCTCTTATGGAAAAATAAGTGGGTAATTTAAATCCATGGATTCAAGTCCTATTCTGCCAGTTACTGGAAGTATAAATCTAAGCAAGTCTTTTACTTCCCTGAGGCTCCATTTTTTTCCTGTTTTAAAATGGGACCAACACAATTTGTCCAGGTTATGCTACAAATTGTTTTGAAAATCAGAGGAGCACAGATTATGAAATATTTCCTCATCCTGTTCACCTTTGCAAGCTGCTGCTTAACTTAGGGTCACGCTGGTAATATCTACTGAATGAGTACCACAGAAAGGGCATATAAAGTACCCCATTCTACCACATCCTCCACTGAGATCTAGAAAGTATAAAATTGCCTCCCAGAGGCAGCCTTAAATAATCTAAATTATGCTGAGAGGAGATCTGATCATTTTAGCCTCTTACCTTGTCATAAAACAAATATGGAAAAGACAAAACAACTTGCTACTTCATTAGATTGAATAAATTTAGCTCATCAAGCAAATCCCTTCTACAATAAATGGAATAGATCTTTTAAAAAAATACTACCTACCATCTTATTTTTATGATTTCTTTAATTTTGGGGTCACACCTGGCTCAAAACTCAGGGGACCACCTAGCAGTGCTAGGAGATTATACATGGTGCCAGGATTCGAACCAGTCATGGCTCAGCTACATGGTAGGCAAGTACCTTAACCTTTATACTCACTCTCTCCAGCCCAATAGTTTGGTGGTGGTGGGGAGTGGGGTGGGTGTTTCTTTTTGGTTTGAGATTTTTTTGTTTTGTTTTGCAGTGCCTGGGATGGAACCCAGGACCTCAAACATAGAATGCAAGAGCTCTACTGCTGAGCGATATGCCAGACACAGTAACAACAAAGTCTCCAATGGAGACGTTACTGGGCCCGCTCGAGCAAATCGATGATCAA
>JAOXYA010075932.1:0-11459 GCA_028565675.1 Sorex palustris
CAGGTTTTTTCCAGATTCTGGCTATTGTAAAGAGTGCTGCAATGAACAAACAAATGCAGATGTCACTTCGACTATATTTTAGGTACCATTTAATCATGTATTAAAACTTCACAACATGCAGAGTGAGACAGTATGACATAATTTAATGTTTGACATGATGCACTAAAGTGGTACACAGCATCACATTGATAGATGGATTGCAATAGGTCTTTCCTTTTTGTATACATTTCCCCTTGGAATGTGACCTTGGAACAACTCTCACCAAGCGGTGGAGTTTATTTTTTTTCTTAGTTTTTAAGAGTTGTTTATAGATCGACTAAAATGGGATTTCAACCTTGCCAATAAATACCACTTTGGACCAGATAACTCTTTGAGGTGAATGGGCACACTCTGTATTTCAGGATACTTGAAAATATCTTGATCTTTGATGACAGAGTGTCCATAGTACCTTCATCCATGACCCTTAACATTATGCCTGACATTGCTAAATGTCCACCTTTGGACATTAAACTAGAGATAGAGAATAAAATGAAATGGCTCGAACCACAAAAGAGTGATATGAAAGGTATCTGGGACAATTGGAGAAACCGGAATAAGAAATTAAAGACATTGACTCACTGTTTATTTTTCTAGTTCTGAAAATGGTATGAAAATAGGTATGGAGGATAATGCCTTTATTCTTAGGAGGCATATTTTGAGTTGAATTCACTCAATTATTTTGAGTGAATTGTCATGAAATAGTCAACTTACTTGCAAACGCTTCCGTGGACAAAAATGTATACTTGCAAAAAAGAGTTAGCAAATTTGATAAAATGTTGGTAAGTGGTGAAGTCAGGTGAGGAGTTTATGTGCATTCATTGTTCTTTATGGGGTTGAAAAGAGTTGATGTGAAAAAGGGGTTAATTGCCAAAAAATGTTAAATTTCTCTACTGACTGACTTAATTCAATGGGATGCAAAGTGCAAGCTTGTTTTCACTAATCAAGGTGTACATTGTGTTAATTGGACATTGAGGTAGCTCAAATCAGATTGGGGAGGATTGGGCAAGGAGGGAGATTCTCCTGGCCTGAGGAACCGTTTGTGAGTTCAGCTTCTCATGTGAATCCTGGCTTCCTTTCTCTTATGTAATATCTCACAAGATCAAAAATCTAGGTGCTGGGCAGCTTGTATGAGTTTCCTAGACAACTCTGGTAAACAGTTTGCACTAAAATCCAAGCTGTCTGGTGCCAAGGTTGTCTGATTATTCCTTTTTCTGATGAGGCTGCTTGGTATATAGAGGAGACCAGTACAGGGGGAGAGTTCCTGTCCTTGGAACACATGCCATTTTGAGGCCAGCAGGTCAGCTGGGGACAACAGGAGCTGGAGATCTCCATGCCCACCCTTGTTTTAATGACCTGCTTGTGTAAGTTTCCTCTTTACACAGTAAAACTTTAATTTTTCACCTGTAGAATTCAAGATTCCTTGGAACATTAAAGAGACAGTTGTTCAAAGAGATCCTTCTTGCAAGAGAATGAATATTTTAAAAACCGCCAAACCAAAGAAGATAGTGATAAATTATTTCATTAAAACGATAAAAAAATTAATACGGTAACAACCAAACATGGCAACAAGAAAATACCTTAACTAAGCCAAAAGGCAAATGAAACAGAAGATAAATTATTCACAGTATAACAGAAAAAATTATCATGTAGATTCTTAGACTTATGAGCAAACAAATGAACAGAAAAATATACAAAGAATATGAGCAAATATTTTATAAAGTAAAATTGGCAAAAAGACTTGGCATGAAACCACTCCATTTCATTAGGCTTAGAAAGTGAAAATCATGAGGCTGGAGTGATAGTACAATGGGTAGGTTGTTTGCCTTGCATGCCGCTAGCATGGGTTCATTCTCCGACACCCAATATGGTCCCCTGAACCCACCAGGAGGGATCCCTGAATGCAGAGCCAGGAGTAAGCTCTGAGCCCTGCCAAGTGTGGTCCAAAACAAAGCAAAACAAAAAAAGAAAAGTGTCAACCATGAAGTGGTACCATTTTTACCATCAACTGATACTGCAAGTCAGGTAAAACTCATTTTTTCCACAAAGGTATAAATGTACAGACAACTCATAAAAAACTGGAATTGGAACAACTATTTCAGATATATAATCACATTTTAAAGGTTCATCTATTTCAAACTGGCAGTTTTATTTAAATGAATTTATCTCATAAGGTCATATATATCCCCCAAGGGCACATATATGACTAGTCACAGAAATATTATTTATCATCTCGATATATGGAAATGAGTTCAGTGTTCATCAGTGAAGTTTAATAAATTATGGCACATCAATAATTGAGAGATGTTGGGGAATCCGCATGTGCTGACATAGAAATGTTTCTGATAGAATGAATAGAGCAAGGCTGGGTATTTAGGAAAAATGCAGTCTTTCTCCTATGTGTTATCTGTTTTTATACTCTACTTGGGTTGGAGAGATAGCACAGCGGGTAGGATGTTTGCCATGCACAAGACCGACCCGGGTTTGATTTTTTCATCCCTCTTGGAGAGCCCGGTAAGCTACTGTGAGTATCCTGCCCACATGGCAGTGCCTGGCAAGCTCCCTGTGGCATATTTGATATGCCAAAAAATGTTAACAACAAGACATTACTGGTGCCCGCCTGAGCAAATCGATGAACAAGGGGAGAACAATGCTACAGTGCAACTGAACTCTCAATATATCTGACACCAGAAGTAGGTCCGCCCTCCCTCTTCTCCACCCCCCTCCCAAACTCCGAACACACCAACAATTCTCTGTGATACTTGCAGGTTGTCTTACAATTTACCTCAATATTGAAACTACCTGCCTGACAGGCATCATGGCCCACAGATAGAAGGTTCAGTCCCTCCCCTCTCAACTGAGGATCCAATTCCATGTAATGTGACTGCAGGATCCACCACAACTTTGGTAAAACTTGACTACAACTGGAGGTTCCCATGATCTCCTACACATTGGATGTAACAGTTAACAAAATTTGGAGAAACATGGAGTTGACCAGTTCATCATATCTAAAGAATGTAAGAAAGGATACTGAGACCAGCTAGGTGAAGAAGCGATATCTAGGGTGAGAACTGAAAGTATGCTGAGTTCAGGAGCTCCTCTTGTCATGTTACCCTCCCAGTAGAGTGTGGGTATGTTTATCCAACTGGAAACTCTCTGAACTCCATACTATTGGGATTCTTATAGAGATTACATTACATAGCAGGATCATTTCTTGTTCATCATGAAGTGGCAAAGGGTGAGGGTGAATGGGGGGTGAGGGGTAAACTTGGAAATTCCGAATTTCTAATCATGATCTTCTGATCTGGTCTTCCTGGTGATCAGCCTCCAGGAGCCAACCTTATTAGAACAAAAGACAAGGGATTTAAGAACTCAGTATCAGGAACCAGGGTTCAAGGTCAAATATTTAAAATGAGAGATGACCCTAATGATCTTATCATGTAGGAGTTATACAAGGGTTTCTTTTACTTGTTCACTTTCCATGCTCCTGTGGCCGGCATTGCCCATGGCCAGCACCTGACCTGGGTATTCCCTATGGCCAGCATAGACCCTGGCCTGGAGCCAGCACAGACCCTGACCTGGGGCATTGCCCGTGGCTGGCACAGACTCTTGCCTGTGTCCATGGGGTTCAGGCTGCAGTGCTGACCTACCTCGGGGATTGTCACAACCTGTGTGGTTCTGGGATGAAAGGAAGGGACCTTCCATGTGGAGACCCCCCCCACCCCGCCCCATGCCTTTTGTTGGAGGCTTTTGTTTCTTTTGCTTATTGTGTGTTTTACTTGGGACCACACGCAGTGGCACTCAGGGTCACTCCTGGTGGTGCTAGGAGATCAAACGTGGGTCTCTGGGATGCAAAACACATGCTCTGTCCTGAGCTCTCCTTACCGTGAGCACTGGGTGGCTTCTTTTCTTTCTTTCTTTTTTCCTTTCTTTCTCTTTTTTTCCTTCTTTCTTTTTTTTAATTTGTGGATCACACCTGGCAATGCCGAGGGGTTACTCCTGGCTCTGCACTCAGGGATCACTCTGGCCATGCTCAGGGGACTATATGGGATGCCAGGGATCGAACTGGGATTGGCCAGGTGCACAGCAAGCACCATCCCTACTATCGCTCCAGCCCCTTATTTCTTTTCTCCTACATCCACACAAGTTTGCTTAAACTTGGCCTCTGTCCTGAATTTAAACATTCTTGTTCTGGCCAGTGTATCGACTGTGAGGACTCACTGGTTCTCTAGAAGTTGAGGGTTCTCAACAGCCTTCACCTTCCTGGGCGAGAAGCCTGATGTCTGGGTTCATTCATAAGACTTTTGACTCGAGGGGCCAGAGTGATAGCACAGCAGGTAGGGCGTTTGCCTTGCACACAGCCAACCTGGGTACAATCCCCGGCATCCCATATGGTCCCCTGGGCACTGCCAGGAGTAATTCCTGAGAGCAAAAGCCAGGAGTAACCCCTGAGCATTGCTGGGTGTGACCCAAAAAATGGAGAGAAAAAAAATAATTTTGACTCAACTTTATTTCACAAATCATGCCACACAACACTCGCAGTCCCCACTTCTAAAGCGATGATGGGTGGGAGGCACGCCACCGTCCATCTCCCGGGCTGCTCAAAGTCTGCTCTGGTTCTCCCGGCTTTTCCAGGGGAGCACCAGGGAGCATTGACAGAGCAACCCATGACGCAGCACGGCTGCTTCTGCATAGCCAGAAACAGGCATCTGGGTCTCTGGCTCTGCATGTCTCTGCTCCAGGAACTCTGGTGCTTCCCCTTAAGGAGGGGGTGAAGGCAATCATCAGGGAGGGGCATCTTCTCATGGCGAGATGGGCACCAAGACAGCCTCCCCCCTACCCCATGTCCAGTCCAGGTCAGCACCCAGATGCCAAAGATCTCAAGGGCATCTTTGAAACTCTCTCCATCAATCCACCAGCAACTGCGGGTTAAACACAGGCAGGTGCTCGGGGACAGATGGAGACAGCCACCATGACTCACTGGAGCTGACAGCCCCTTCCAGGAGCTGTTGAACTTAGGGCTTTGGTGCGTTTGTCCAAGTCACATCCTCAGCCCAGCGTCATAAAGCCGCGCTCGTGTCCATGGGTACGAGTCCAGAGTGAGCCTCCTCGCTTGCTGAGCTGGACCTCCTCCTCATAAATGCCACGCTTAGAAGCAATAAAACTGCAGTCTCCACGCAGCAAGATAAACCTGAGTCTGGAAGGAGCGAACTTGATAGCTCATCACTTAATGTGGACAGTCATTTGCCCCGTCAGATAAGATTAAGCCTAGTAAGGGACCAACCCTCGTTTATGGAACTGCACAGAAAGAAGTCAGCTCATCTTCGAGAAGATTGCAGTGAAAGACTTGAGGGGTTTTCCTTGGTTGGTTTTTATTTGGGGTTGCCACTGTATTGTCAGGGTTCAAATCCAGGTCTCCTGCGTTCATAGGAAAAGCATCTATATTTTCCCTTGATGAAAAATACTGAAAATATTTTTCTGCAGCCAGCCCAATGAAAAATATTGATGGCAATTACAAATTCGCTCCTGTATAAATTTTTTATTTGGGTACAAAATTCACAGCGAAGTTACTTTTGGAGAAAATCTATTTTTAACATGATTTCTTGCATTGTTTAATTTTTATTTACTAGTGACCATATAAGTAGATGGTATTCAACATTTCTAAATTATGGTTATTGTAGCACTGTAGCACTGTTCTCCCGTTGTTAAATACACCGAGGTCGCGTGGGGGGGTGGGGCTTGCCAGGTTCTGCTGTGCGGGTGGGATATTCTTGGTAGCTTGCTGGGCTCTCCGAGAGGGGCGGAAGAATCGAACCCAGGTCGGCCACATGCAAGGCAAACGCCCTACCTGCTGTACGATTGCTCCAGCCCATGGTTATAGTATTAAATATTATCAAATTCATTTCTCAACAGAAGAACTAGAATCATTGTTTGGGAGGCACCCCTGACAGTGCTCAGGGATTACTCCTGGCTCTGTCATCAGGGGTCACTGGACTCGGGGGACCTTATGGGATGCTGGGAATAAAACCAGCATGCAAGGCAAGTGCCCTCCCCACTGTGATATCAACTCTGACCCCAAGATTAGAGTATTTATTACTGAAGCAACTGAAAACTTAACTTCAATATCTTCTTACTGAAAACTTGCAGTTTTCTAATAAATTTGTTAATCTCCATCCTGGTTGTTTTGGGGTTTGCATTTTGGGGTTTTATTTTTGTTTTTTTAACATAATCTATAGCCTAAATGTGACTGCTTTAATCATTTCTTCTTTGGTTTTTGGAGCCATATCCAATGGTGCTCGGGGATCACTCCTGGCAGTGCTCAGGGGATCATAAATCATTCCAGGTTATGTTATAGTATTATGTTATACTATAATATAACCCAGGCACCGCTGAGCCTGGGCACCGTGGCACCCCCACACACGAGCATTGAAACACCCGGCCCAGCGGGCTGAGTATCGCTGGGAGTGGCCCTCAGATGCCCATGCTCTGTCCTGTCTCCCCAGCGTCGACTTTAATGTTTTTAAGGGTTTGGCTCAGAGGTACAGCTCTAGTCCCATCCACACTGCCCATCAAACCCCACTGGATAGTGGGTCCACGTTTCCCCTTTGGAACAATTATCCTTGAAGTGACTTGGAAGGCCAAACTCTCATCATTAGTGATGGTGTCTGCCTAGACATAAACTCCACATAGTGTGCAGGAGAAGAACCTGCATCGGGCTATATAGCAAAACCCCTACGTAAGGGTCCAAAACTAAAAGTCAGTTGCAAGTGAGACAATAGAGTCACAAGGACTTGTTTAGCCAGGTGACAAGAGTTGCTATGAAAAACGCCATCTGATCTCCGTTAACAGAGCTGCTTTATATAGACACAGCACAGCCATGGAGTATTATACAGCTATGAAAAGGGACGAAGACTTTCTCTGCAGTGCACTCTCCTCTCTCATTCTTTTTCTGTCACACACACACACACACACACACACCACACACACACACACGTGGGGAAGTTCGGGGCCAGAGAGTGTTTGCCTTGCACGCGGCCGACCCATGTTCGATCCGCAGCATCCCTTATGGTCCCCTGAGCCCCAGCAGGAGATGCCTGAGTGCAGAGCCAGGAATGACCTCCAGTTTCACTGCTGAACCTCCGGGTGTAGCAGGGCTGGACGCCATCTCCTCCTTCGCAGGACTGAGAAGCAAACGCTTCTCCTGTGTGAGAGAAACAAGAGCTCCTCCTCAGTGTCCTCAGAACTGCTGGAATGTGGCCCCACAGGTCGGTGTGGGGATGGCAACACCTGCAACCACTGTCACTCGGGCTTCCTTCAAGAAGCAGAGGTGTGGGCCCAGATATTTGGAATCCTTAATCTGATGGACCAGGTGTGGACCAGCCCTGCACAAAGTGGACAAGAAAATGTCCAGCTGCTAAAGAAAGAGACGAGGGCCAGGCCCCTCTGTCCCACTCCCAGGATGAACCAGCCAGGGCCAGGCCATGCCTCCGAGGATTGAGCTCACATCTGGCATCCAGTGCCCAGGATTCAATCCCACACCACCAGAACCAAAGGGTCAGCTTTGGGAGGCCCCACGCACCACTAGGCCTGGGCACCGTGGCACCCCCAGAAGCGAGCATTGAAACACCCGGCCCAGTCCGCTGAGTATCGCTGGGAGTGGCCCCCAGACACCCAAACACTTCCTGCAAGTCCTCCACCCCCCAAAACAAAACAGCAACCAACTTGCCAGCACCCAGACTCTCTTGGCTTCACCAACTTCGGGCCCGTGAAGTTGAACTGAGTCCACTGTCTCCACCTCCAGGCCTCGGCCCCAGGTCCCAGCAACCCTGGCAAGACTGACAGAGCAAAGGTTTCCCTCTTAGGCCCTCGGTGGGGCAACAGCACCGAAACAATGTCACCAAACCAGGACGGAAACGAGGGCAGTGGGGCCCACGAGTTGGGAAACAGTCCCTGTGCACAGCCTGAGAACCCCGTGGGGCTGGTTCTGAGCCTCCCGGGAGAGGAGGAGGTGCTGGAACACAGCCTGCAGGGCGCCGGGGACGGAGAAAGGATTTACCGGGAGAGCAAGATGGTTTAGAAAGAGACAGCAGAAGCCAGAGACAGGCCAGCCCGCGTTCACACGGGACACCACTTTTTCTAGTGTATTTCTGGGCTGCTTTGGGCAGGAAACTTCTATTTTCTAAAGATTAATCCTGGGGTGGGAGTGGAGCAGAGCAATAGGTGTTTGCTTTGCACTCAGTGGGCCCAGGTTCTATTCCTGGCAACCCCTAGGGTCCTCCACGCCCTGCCAGGAGTGATCCCTGAATGCAGAGCCAGGGGGAGTCCCTAAACATTGGTGGATATGGTTTAAACCCTACCCTCCCCATACACACACACACTAAAGGACAAAGGTTGGTCTCGTGTGTACCCTAGACTTCCTGTGTATCCTAGGCTAACAGAGCCAGACAGCTCTCTAAGGATTTTGTTTAAATTAGAAATTCGCAAACCACAGTCTGGGTAGAGTAGCTCCTCACTCGGGTTCGGGTGGGGGGTGGGGTGGGGAGAAGGGAGGGAACGGAACCTTGGAAAGAAAAGATGGGCAGCTCTGAGTCCCTTTCTTCCTTTAAGCTCAGGGCTCTTTCCCGCTCGGTCAGAGCTTCATGAAGGTCTGGGCTCCTGCCTTCCATTTCCGCCCCCATTTTCCATCCCGACAGCCCTGCCTGGGAGGGATGATGGACATCGGACAGGCTGGAACACCTCTAGTACTAACCCTTAATTCATTTTTGCCTTCCTCTGGGTTTGGGGCCACAGCCAACGGTCTCCTGGCTCTGCTCTCGGGGATCATTCCTGGCCGGCTCGGGGGACCACATGGGGTACCAGGGATTGAACCCGCATCAGCCACGTGCAAGGCAAGCCCCCTACCCGCAGGACTCTCTCCACCCCCTTCTAATTCACTTTATTCACGGACAACACAGATTCTCCAAACTCAGAATGACAATCCCAGATAGGATTATCCCTGCCAAGGGTTGGAAACAGTTTGCAACCTTTGTTTTCCTCACCATCTCCTATCATGGGCTCCCTTCCAGACCCCCCCACCCCCGCCTTGCCACTCCTGGAAGGGGGGTGGTCCCTCTCAGGGAGCAGTTGCCCTGAAGCCTTCTTTGCTGGGGAGCTGGGCTAGGGATGCTACCACTACTGTTACAAGTCTGGTCCAGCTGTAACTTTGTATCTTGAGTGAGATTCCTCTGGCCGGAAGACACTGTCTCCAACACCCCCAAATGACTGTAGGTGGGTGTTTCAGTTCATTCTGGGCGCCCCGCCCCCCCGCAGTGCATCCGGCTGTGGCCTTCTGCGAAGACTGGACTCAGGGACCGTGAGAACAGCAGCAACTGGGGCCTGAGTGACAGGACAGTGGAGTGGCAGGACATGCTCACCTTGCATGGCCCACCTGGATTCCATCCCCAGCATCCCACACGGTTCCTTCCCTCCTCCCTGCCCACCAGGTGTGATCCCTGAGTGCAGAGCACAGGTAAGTCCTGAGTACCGCCAGGTGTGTCTCCAAAACCAAGGAAAAAATAAGATCAGAGGCTGGGTGGGGGGATGGGGGGGCGAGGCAAGACGTGCCCCTGGGAGCAGCACCACAGCCTCAGGCAGGGATGCTTCTCTGGGTACCGTCAGCCCCTCCCCCCCCCACGCTGGGATCTGGAGGGACCGGAGTACCTCGGAGCACCTGGGTGCCTTGCAGCCTCTCTGCCCTAAAACCACTGCAAGATGCGTCTTTCTATCCACAGCCTCCCTGGGGTGCAGAGAAGGGAAAGGGATAAAGGTCAGACCCAGAACCCCCATTTTCCATGTGGTACAGTCCTACGTTGTCTGACCCTCAGCCCTTCCCACACCCCCAGGGAAGGACCCACATGCTCTGATGGTCCTACCTCCTCTCCTGCTTCTTTTTTTTTGGGGGGGGGGTGGTCACACCGGGCAATGCACAGGGATTACTCCTGGCTCCGCATTCAGGAATCACTCCTGGCGGTGCTCAGGGGACCATATGTGATGCTGGGAATCGAACCTGGGTCGGCTACATGCAAGGCAAACGCCCTACCCTGCTGTGCTATGGCTCCAGCCCCTCCTACTTCTTTCTGAGCATCCCAGGTCCCAGGGGAGGCCAGTAGTGCGGTGCCAGGCCAGACTCTGCTCACACGTCTGCTCAGCTCTGAGCTCTAAGCTCTCGGCTCTGTGTTCTGTGCTCTGAGCTCTGGGCCCTGGGCCCTGCACTCCCTGCCCCAGCTCTAGGACCTGCCGGGACACCAGCCTCGGGCGTCGTTGTCAAGGTGGGTTGTCAGGATGCTGCTTTGCCCTCCATCACCTGCTTGTTCAGCCACACCCCCATTCCCCGGTAATGGGGACAAAGTCCCCTTGTAAAGAAAGGCCATGATTTTTACTCGCTGCCCTCTGGTCCTTGGAGACTGAGTCGGGGGAGGAGCCTACCCTTTCCCATCCCAGGTCCCTTCACTGCCCCCCCACTCCCATCCTGCCACTCACTGAGGTCCCTGTCGGGGCGTAGACACCCCTGCAGCCCGTTGTTGCCGGGGGTCAAGGTGGCGGGCTGCTGGAAGTCAGGCTGGACAGTGACATTTACAGGTCCGCCGCCCCGAGAAGACCCAGGACGCAGAATGTGAAAGTGCGGGGAAAGTTCGCCTGGCAAATGCAGCTCCCCCAGCAGCCAGGCCCAGCCCGCCGAGGGTGCAGAGCCATGAGTGGACAGTCATCAGAACAGCTCCTGCTGCTATGTGCTCTCCCGGGCACCCCATCCCAGTCATGGGCTTGCCCTTCCGGGAGGTTGGCCGTGCCTAGGGCTCCCCGTGGCCCCGATTCTGCTGAGCGCCTCGCCCAAGCAGGGTGGCCTTACTGGGTCACTGCGGTGTCAGCTGGGACACCAGAAAAGCAGGCTCTGGGACCAAGGAAATGTCTGGCACCAAACAGACACAGCTGGTTCCTGGGGCCACGGGAGACAGGAGCAGGCAGGAAAGAGGGAGCCGGCCTGGAGGCTGCATCTAGGGCAGCACTGGACAGGCCAGAGAGAGGGGGACGGCTGCAGAGAGAAGCAGCAGACAGGGGCAGGCCCACGGGTGAGAACAGTCCCAGGGGGCCCATGAATAGGACCTCCAGAGCCCAGAGGGGCCCACAGGGAGCAACTGCCTTTGGCGGGCCCCCCTGCCAGTGACAAGGAGACTCAGCTTTCCAGTGGAGGTAAATCATATCTTAAAAGAAGCATGTCCTCCATTTGCCCTCTCCTCTCTGGAAAGAAAGATGGCAGCCGCATGGGAGCAGGTATGAGCCGGGGGGTGTGGGGGCGTCTAAAACCTCCTGGGAAGGGGTGCGTTCTGGTCCGTCCTTCATGCCCTACCGAGGCCACCAGTTGCCCCCCACGAGCGGCTCTCCAGCAC
>JAOXYA010075962.1:0-11458 GCA_028565675.1 Sorex palustris
GCATTATGTATATAGCAATTAATAACAATATTGAAAGCAAGCATATATTGCAAACTACTGGAAAGCCTCTATTCAAAAGTCTTTAGTGCATTTGACTCTACTAATAATTCGAATTATTTTTGATTAACAATGAATCTAAAAGTTCATGCCATTTTAGTCCCTTTCATGGAGAAAGAATCATGTGATTTAATTCTGTGCAACAAAATATAGGCTGATGTTTTTGGCTTGATTTAGAGTAATTTGTCTTATTGAATATCTAAAAATTTTGGGAGACATAAAGAAATAAAGGGGAAAAAATAAAATGTTCCCTTTCTGCCTGGAACTCAGAAGTGTCATCGGTTGTTCAACCAGTCTGCAACACAGACAAAAATCTCCTGTTACAGAAGGTAGAACAGGTAACCAGGTGATTTGCAACTTTGATAATCATTCTTGAGCCCCTGATAAATATCTTATTGTTGAAGTAAAAGAAGCCCCTTCATACTCAAGGAAGAGTGTTCAGAATTTGGGACATATAAGACTAAAAGAACCCGTAACTGATAAAATGCTTATTCTATGTATGCGGTAATTCAGGAACATCAGCTGCAGGACTAGGTAGCTGTCAGATGATAAGTATGTTCCAGGGTTCAAAAATTAGTGAAATATGGCTTCTGTTTTTTAGGTGCTTATAACCTAAGGAGAGCAAACGAATGTGTGTGATCTCATAATGACAATATGCTACCAAAGATGTATGGTTTCAAAGGAACTTTTCCTGGGATATAATTCAAGTTAGAGGTTGGTTAAACTTATAGAAGTTAAGTCTGAAGTGATAGTATAGCAGGTAGGACTCTTGCCTTGCATGTGGCAAGCCAGGGTTTGATCACTAGTACTCCATATGAACCCCTGAGTCTCTCCAGGAATTATCTCTGAGCACAGAGCCACGAGGCCCAGCGAAACAAGATAATTTGGAAAACCTTACTATAACCCCGTGATGCATTCTGGTCATTGAATCCTGTAACAATAAGCTTCGCGTTCTTTCACCAACTGTTTTTAAAATCTCTGAATAATAAAGTTCTCACCCTCCCCTTCCTTCCCTTATTATCTGTAGAATAACATTGGACTGTCATTTCTCCCTGGCTCAGGGAGTTTAGGGTCATTGGGTTACACCATTCACAGTGGTCCTGAGACGCTCCCATTCCTCTGTGTTTATCTTTAACTTCTCTGTGCTCTCCTCCCTATTTCCCTAAGCAGTACCTGTGACTTGCAAAGTCAAATTCCTCAGAAATCTCTGGATTTCTATTTGTAAGTGAAATACTGTTTTTCTCCTTCCCTTATGTAGGATAACATTGGTTTGTCCTTTCTCCCTGGCTGCTGGGTGCTTAGGTTTATTGGGTTACTCCCATCACAGTTCTCCTGAGACACTCCCATTCCTCTGTGTTTATCTTTGACCTCTTCTCTGTGTTCTGCTTATTCAACTGAACAATCACCTTTATCCCCAAAGCAGACTCTGTTGATTTGTATTATTTGTAAGTGAAATATTACTTTTCTCTGCTTATGTCCTTTTCTATAGTTTACTTCAGAGCAATGTCCTTCCTTATGAAGATAGTTAATGCTATGCTTTTGTAACTTGGGAGTTAATTGACTCCCAATAATATTCACTCTTGGGCATCTGTTATTTTGACTTAAGGCTCAGTCGCCCTGAGTAATTCCTAGCACCACCAAATTAGGGTCCTGACTAGGGACTGGATGGACGCAGGGCAAGCTCTGAGCTACCCTGGCATTGAAATGGGCCAGGTAAAAGCACCATAATAATTAACTATAAGTTAAGAGCACGGTCATAGACATATTCTGTCATGGTCCAAAGAGAAACAACTAGACAAAGACCCTGCTTAGAGTTAGGACAGGCTCATGTGGCCTAAGCACTCTAGTCTGGGAACTATAGAACTATAATGAGATGTCCCCAGGTGAGCCATCCTATAAGCTTAATGTATCTCTTACTGTATCCATTCAAAATGACTAATATTATTAGGAGGTAGCATTAAGATGAATGTTTAAATGGCTGTTGGACTAAGGAAAGGAGACACACATCCCTAGAGGGTATTTAGCCCTTGAGTAGATCTTCTGACAGCAGATCTTTGTCTTGTCTTAGAAGAGCTTTCCTCTGAAAGAAGGGTTTCATATGTTGATTTTGCTAACTCACCTGGGTGTAGTTGCTCCCCAGACCTTGAGAGGTTGGGCGCTAGATCCAGACAGAGTGTGGAGAGACTAGCATGGGGGACAGAAGGAGACAGGAATGAGGAGCAGTGTGAGACTAGAATGGGGAGCCTAGTGAGACTGGAAAAGGTGTGTGGGGAGAATGGAATAAAAGGCAACTAATCACCAACTAGCCTGGCCCTCGTTTCCTCCTTCATGAGTCTGTTAGCGGTGGCATCAGGACAGAATGGGGAAGAGGCTCAGGGCCACCAAACACAAGCACAAGGTGGGCGAGAGAGACCATGCTGTGTCGCTCACTTCTTTATTTTGTGAACTTATGGAGAGCCCACCAAGCTACCAAGAGTATCTTGCCCATACAGCAATGCCTGGCAAGCTCCCGGTGGTGTATTCGATATGCCAAACACAGTAACAACAAGTTTCACAATGGAGATGTTACTGGGCCCACCCAAGTAAATCAATGAACAATGGGAGGACAGTGCTACAGTGCTACAGTGCTACACAAAACTAGTATTTGAAAAACTACACAAGTTCAGACTAGTGTTTGAAAAAAGATAACTTCAGGCTACTGTTTGAAAAAATATACTTGAATATATGCTGTACTGAGTCGCTTTTAAGAACTGACATCTTGTATGATAGATAATGTTGCCTGGGGAAATAGTCAGCCAAGTTTAAATTATTCACATAATAGTATTCACATTTTAAAATTTATTTTAATTTTATTTATTTATGTGCTTTGGCGGCTATACCTGGCAGTGCTTAGGGTTTACTCCTGGGTTCTGAACCAGAGATCAAAACTTCTGGGTTGCGGGCAAGACAAGCACTCTACCCACTATACTATCTATCTGGCTCCACAGCTTTTTTCTTTAAAAAAAAAAAAACATAGGTTGTAGGTTGTATTGTGTTCCCCATACAGATATGCTGAAGTTCTAATCTCTGGTACCTATGAATATGACCTCATTTGGAAATAGGGTTTTTGTAGAATCACTCTAACTGTCCTCCCATTGTTCGAGCGGGCCCAGTAACGTCTCCATTGTGACAATTGTTACTGTGTTTGGCATATTGAATTCATCACAGGGAACTTGCCAGGCTTTGCTGTGCAGGCAAGATACTCTCGGTAGCTTGCCAGGCTCTCCAAGAGGGGTGGAGAAATCGAACTCGGGTTGGCCATGGTGGACACATGCGAGGCAAAAACGCCCTACCCACTGCACTATGGCTCCAGCCCATTTTGTAGGATAGTTAAATATAAATTAATGTGAAGCCATGGAGCGATAGCACAGCGGTAGGGCGTTTGCCTTGCACACAGCCAACATGGTCAACCCGAGTTCGATTTTTCCGCCCCTCTCGGAGAGCCCGGCAAGCTACCGAGAGTATCTCGCCCGCATGGCAGAGCCTGGCAAGCTACCTGTGATGTATTTGTATGTCAAACACAGTTACAACAAAGTCTCCAATGGAGACATTACTGGGCCCGCTCGAGCAAATCGATGAACAACCGGAGGACCGTGACTGTGAAGCCATACTGGTTTAAGATGAACTGTAGCTATAATCACTAGATCTTTGTTGTGTTTTTTAAATGATGCATAAACACCTATAGAAGAAGGTAATGTGGACACAGATGTAACACTGAAGCAAGAGACCAGCAAGTCAAGGAATATCAAGGTCATTGGCAACCAGAAGCTAGGTTAGAGCCATAAAACAAATTAGCCATTACACCCCCATTAAAGAGCCAACTCTGCTTACACTTTGACTTTGACATAATAGCCTTCAGAACTATGAGAGAATAAATTTGTTTTGAGTCAACTGGTTTGTGGTACTTTGTAATTTCATTTCATCCCTAAGAAAAAAATATATAGCATACACTTCCTGTTTGGCTCTTATCAAGTAAATTTGATCTTGAAATATTTCATGGTACTTTCTCTGCTGTGGGTCAGAAAGGACTTGAAGCCCAGAAGAGTCTGGCTATGGCTGAGCCCATTTTTAATTGTGCATTTAAACAAATTACTCAGACTGTCTGAGTCTGAGCTTTCTTACGTATAAAACTGAGTTAGAATCTTCAATTCATTTATTAATGATTATAAGTTGACCTTGGAGAAGGTCACAAGGTTTAAATGAGAAACATGTGAATGTACATTAATACAAAGGAATTATTACTGTTAGAAAGACTGGGTTAATGGGAATGAATGCCCTTATTTCTTTGTAAATGTAGCTTTTTAAAAAACTCATTTGAGGGGTTGGAGCAATAGTATAGTGGCTGACTCATGTTGGATCCCCAGCACCACATAAGATCACCGAGCCCTTCCAGGAATTATCCCAGAGCACAGTGTCAGGATTATGCCCTTCGTACTGCTGGGCGTTGCCCAAGCCCCTATGCCCAAATTTTTGAGTAAGATGTGTAATAAGGGAATTAAAGATTGCCAAATATAATATAACATGAAAGCTAGTCTAGAAAATTGAGCCTGCCATTATGGAGAAATAGATTATGGGGAGAGAAGAGAATATGATGTTGGAATGTTGCATGCACGAAATCCTATCAATAACAGTGTTATAAATCACAGTGACTAAAATAAAATTTCAAAAAATTAATTGGGGGATAGGAGATTGCTAAAAGGAGTGGAATTATTGCATGTACAAGGCCTTGAGTCTCATCTCTGACATTACCAAAGCACCATATAATGCCCTGTTTGGCCCAAGCAGCACTGAATGGCTGAGCATGAAATACCCAGCCCAGTCAACCAAGTACCATCAGACATAGCCCTGGAGTCCCCCTGCCAAGCACCACTGAGATGGCCCTGGTGGTCCCCAGTCCCATGAGCCCAAGAAACTCCTCTTTCTCAGGCCCTAGGATTGATCTTGTTCAGCCTGATCTTGTTCGTCAGGGGGTCTCTCTAGAAGTGGTCTCTGAGTCTCCACCACCAAAGGGGGGATTTGTCTATTGGGTTTCAAATGACTTACTAGAGAAACCATCGAAATCTTTGTATGGGAATAAAAGGATGTGAAGGATTTATGAATTTATTTCACTTTAGTCAATGTCCACTTTCCCACTTAATGTATCATAATTAAGTTGGATAAATACTTGACAAGTATTTCTTTATTCTTCTCAAAGGAGATAAAATTTATATTCTTGTTGACTCATTAAGAGGTTCATACAGGAAATAACAAGTTAATATTGCTCGAGCGGGCCCAGTAACGTCTCCATTGGAGACTTTGTTGTTACTGTGTCTGGCATACTGAATACTCTCGGTAGCTTTATTATATTATATGAAGATAAAGGAGAAATTGTTGCCATACTGCCAAATGTGTGATAGAAAAAAATTAAACTCACATCAAGAAATCCTTGAGGACATTCTGCTGAATAATAGTTGAAGTCACAGGTTCTTATATGTGTGTTTTCTTAAAACCAACTACGTAAAAGACCCCTATCTTGTCATTCAGAAGATGTGTTTCCCCATGCACACAAAGAAGAGAAGACTTTTCTACACAAGAACAAGTGCTGCCCTATTAAAAATTTATGAAGTGACATTGAGCCCTTTTCTTTCAGAAACCAGTCATGCAGCTAGTTCATATTATAATAACCAGCACAAAATTTCATTACCTAACAATTCCACTGGAGTGAAGAAATAGAGAGTAGGTGATTTGGATCAAGCAGCAATATCTATTGGACTTCCCAGCTTCTTGTGTCAGAAACTTATCTTCTCACTTCTTTCCAAAGTAAAATTTTAATAAATGACATGAGAATATATTAAAAAATCATAAAAATTTGTGTTTTTATGAAATATATATTTCTGCCTATTTAAAAAACAGACTGTCTTTTGTGTGTCAGAGGGGGGGAGGGTTCTGGAACCCTCTAGGTGATTCTCAGCTAACCAGGCTGGTAAGTCAATTAGAGAGCCTGAGGATCCTGTTGCTCTGGGGCTGTGGTATAAGGGATTATCCAGCCTACTTGGTCAGTTTTTGGGAACCTCTAGTAAGACAGAGCCCATGACGGCCCTCTTGTGTTATTAGGAATTAAATTGGAGTTGTTAATATGCAAAACATGCTCCTTAACCCCTGTACTCTCTTCATTCCTTGAAATAAATTAAGGCTACTTAAAAATATCATTTCTGTAGGACCTAGAAATATCATACAGGGGTGATCTTTCCAGGTGATCATACAAGGTGATTGCCTTGCTGATTCCAGTCCCAGTAGCACATGTGGTCACCTGAGCACCTCCAAGAGTGACCCTTTAGCACAGATCCAGTAGTATCCCATAAGCTCTGCTGTGAATGGCCCAAAAACTAAAATAAAATGTTATTTGGGGAGCTGAGGATATAGCTTAAATGGTAGATTACATGACTATACATGTAGGGTAACAAGTCTGACCCCCTGGAATGACATATCTGTCCTTCAGTACTGGGTATATCCTATATAAAAATATTATTTGTAAAAAAACATATTTTACTAGTGTAGAACTTACATTAAGTCCTGAAACATAACTCAAGTTTTATTACATATGCTTTTTTAATGATTTTTATAATCACAATTAGCACACACTTTATAAATGATCACAATTAATATTTTTCTCATGTTGTGACTTGGGACCAGAGGTTAAGGCACTTGCCTAACATGCAGGTGTGTCAACAATTCTGGTTTGATTTCAACAGCACATATGGTGCCCTGAGCACATATGATCAGATATGATCTCTGAACACAGAAACAGAAAGTTTCTGAGCACTGATGATTTGGATCAAAGAACAATAGAAAAAAATTTAATAAAATGAATTGGATTTTTAGCCATCCAAATCTTGTTGGCAGTAACTCAAAATAAGGTACTATTCATGTACTCTGAGGAAGTTCTGTAAAAAACTGTTATGTGTTTAGTGAGCATCAAAATATCGTGAGACCTGGCCTCATGTGCTGGGGGAAAAAAGCAGCTCAGAGAGAGAAGGGACCACCAAGTAAAGGGTGCTAGGAAGACCCACTCTGGATGGGAGATGCGGGCTGAAAGACTATATACCAAACATGATGGCTACTTAATACCTCTAGTGCAAACAAGACACCCAAAAAGATAGAGAGAGCAAAAGAGAATGCCCTTCCACAGGGGTGGGGTAGGGTGGAGGGGACGGACTTGGGGTGGTGCGAGAGATGCTGGGACCATTGGTGATGGAAAATGGTCACTGGTGGAGGGATGGGTACTCAATCATTGCATGACTGAAACGCAAGCACAAAAGTTTGTAAGCCTGTAACTGTACCTCATGGTGATTCACTAATTAAAAAAAATCTATCATGAGAAAACTTTAGTGACTTGAGTAGTATTTAAGAAAACTATATCTACTTTAAACCACTCAACCATTTTTATTATAGGCCCATTATCCAAACTTTTGAAACTTTTCTGCAACCATATTTTAATCCCTAAGTCTTTTTCTTAAACACCCCTAGTGACAATTTTTTTAGTTGACTAACCCAGCTGAAATTGAGTAGATAAATGTGGTTTGAGTAGAGGAAAGAGATAGATAAGAACAATAGGAAAAAGACTGAAGCATAACACTCAACTCATAGTTAGCAAAAGTATGAATGAAATTACACGTTTTAGAACTACATATACATATGCACTCATTTATAAACATTCAGCTGAATGATATAGAACATGATAGCCCATGAAACATCTCCACTTCTTACCTTCAAATCTAAATGTCAGTGTTGAAATATATTGTCTAAATCATTGTTTTTATTTCACAGTCTCCTTAGTTATTTTAGACTGCTATAATACTCAGCCTAAGATCAGGTAGCTTAAATAATCAGTATTTCTCACAGCCCTCGAGGCCAGGAAGTGCAAGTTTCAGTTCTGGTGGGATTCTATGTTTGATGTGTAGACAGTTACCTTCTCACTGTGTTCTCAGTCACAAAGAGAAACCTTGCCCTCTTCCTAAAAGAACACCTACCGTTTCCGCTGGGGCTTCACACATAAGATTTCATTTACCTTTCTCATAGGCCCCCTCTCTAAACACAATCCCAATCGGGTTACACTTTCAATATGTCACTTTAAGGGATACAAACCTCTTTTTCATAACAAATGGAGTGTAACCAAGGACAAGATAAGGAAGACTGTTTAATTCCAGGACATGGACTGTGCAGTCAGTTGGAGTTGACAAGTCAGAACCTGAAAAGCAGATGGTTAAGGCAAGAGCCAAAGTATCACTGGGCTTGGGAAAAACACACGAATCTTAGGTCGTTTATACCTCGAGAAAGCTCTCCTCCCTTTTCTTTTCTCCTTTCCATGGCCCATGTTCTTTCCCGATCACTTAGGCTCACTCTACAATTTTCTGAATGGTTGTCCCAAAGTTTCACTATTGCTTTTTAACTAGTAACCATCTTGATACTTACATCACATCATAGCAATTTCTTACTTATTACTACATGTATGCTCAAAAATTACAAACATGCTCATTTTATTAATCTGATTGTATGATAAAAAGTCAATTTTTATTGAATTTCATCATCTTTTTCCTATTGTGCACTAATATTATACATTAATGGAAATGTAACTAAAATGTATATACACAAGGTAAGGTTTGGGTTAAATGCCACTGCGAATGTTATTTTTTAACTACTGCCATTTATAAGTAAATGATTTGTACACTTAGTACATGAATGTGTTTAGTATCATAAATATAATACAGGTATTTAGGGCTGGCGTGTTTGTGGCCCCATGGCCTGAGAAGTATCCTGTCTTTTTACATGTTTTTCTCAAAGCTTGGGTTTTGAAAGAACAAAGTTCTGAAGTTTCTCTTTCTTCCCTAGAGTCATTATTATCTGAAGAGCAAAGAAAAGAAAGCAGAATGTTGCTTCACTGCAGAACAATCTTCAAGCTTGTTTCATCTTGTGCTAGTGGTGGCATGGTTCCAGCCTACGGGGAAAACAGTCTTCTACAGAGAGCTTAGCAAGGAATAATGTATTAATCTTACACAGAGGAGTACATAAGAAGTCGAAAGAAATAAACAAAAGGAAGAAGCCCTTTAGGCATGCTTGTCACAGTTCTCTCCTGGTCTATGCTAAGAAACAGCCTTTCATGTCAAACTACTGGTCTCTAATATTCTCTGCCCTCTGCCTTTTCTTTCTGGTTCAGTCTGTTCCTAAGTAAGCTGGCCTGTTTCTGGCCATTTACAAAAGATTAAAATTAGAAGTACATAGGAGGGGCTGGAGGGATAGCACAGAGGGTAGGGCATTTGCCTTGCATGTGGCCAACCCAGGTTCGACCCCAGGCATCCCATATGGTCCCCTGAGCACCACCAGGAGTAATTCCTGAGTGCAGAGCCAGGAGTAACCCCTGAATATCGCTGAATGTGACCAAAAGGGAGGGAGGAAAGCATATATGATACTTTGTTTATGGAATTCACATTAGATGCAACACTCCCTGCAGATGATCAAATTCAATCTGGCTATAGTTTTCACTAAGATGAGAAAATAGCTCTATCATTTTCTCTCCTAGATATCACACCATTACTCTTTCAAACGACTTTATTTTGTTTGAGCACACTTCAAGTGAACAAGTTTCACAACTCTACCAAATAAGGTTAATCAAACCAAATTAATTCTTTACTTATCTCGGCATTGCCAAAATAAGCCCTCCTTTTTCCAAATGAACACATTATCACAAGGCACATGGCATCTCTTACATGGTTAAAGAAAGCTACATTACTAGTTGAGAAAGACTGGGTCAGCGGCCATCGAATACTTGGCAATAGAACTTTCGAGTGGAGCCCTGACATGATTGTTCTTTGAAGTTCTGAGAAAGAGTCCTTTTAACTCCTCCAGAGCAAAGACTTGCCAAGCCACCTCAGCTATGCCCAGAATTGCAGATGGGGCTGTCTCATGCTTCTGTGGTAAATTTGCTTCTCTACTTGGCTTTTGCTATACAGTATGTCATTTTCTGCCCACAACATGATGAAAGAACTTCTCTGAGCTCCTCTCTAAACATGAATGTGTTTACAGCTCCTGAGTCTAAGGTAAATGGGATAATGGATGAACGAATAGGATTATATATTTGCTAAAAATTCCTCCAGCCTTCAAGCCTATTGTTATTTTATCGTAATTGACGCCACTTGAAGTAAATAGATAAATGTTTTGAAATGTCAAAATAAAAAACCCTCAAACTCAGACAGAATAATTATTCTTCTATATTTTAGGCAAAAGGTTAAACCTTGGAGAATACAAAAACTGCAAGTAATTAAAAAATCTATGGGACTGAAGCCATAGTACACTAGGTCGGGCCTTTGCCTTGCCTGTAGCCAACCTGGTCTGGTCCTTTGCTTTCCATCTGGTCTCCCGGGCACTGCCAGGAAAAATTTCTGAGTATAGAACCAGAAATAACTCTTGAGTATTGCCTTTGGAGACCCAAAAAACAAAATAATATAAAAATGAAAATGAAGTATGTAGTATTTATAAGAACGTTCCTAATTAAAGTCCTTTTATAAGGGCTGGAAAGATAGCATGGGAAGTAAGTCAATTGCCTTGCATGTGTCCAACCCTGGTTCAATTCCAGCACCAAATACAGTCCCTTGAGGACCACCAGGAATGATTCCCCAGCTTTCTGCGTCTTTCCCCTCTAATAAAACAAAACAGAGCAAAGCAAAAAAATCCCTCAAAACACTTGTATATAGTCTGCTAACATCGTATTTCATTGAAAGACAATGCTTACAGTATTTAAGAAAGCATTATGATCCAAAAGGGCTTTAAAGTATATAATTCCTGCCTTGAAAACTTCTTTTTCAACTTTCTACATTATAGTCTTCTAGTTTTTTTAATTACGTACTAAATAATTTTAAAATACTTTGATCCTCTTGAAATTCTGTTATGACTTATGCTGTTAATTTACATTACTCTGTCATTTCTAAGTTTTTCCACTCATTGCCCTAATTTTTCTTTCTAATTTAGTTTCAAATTCTCACTATATAAAAGTTATATTTTATATAATTTTCTTAGGGGAAGGGAATCTCATGTGGTGTTCAGGGGACTACCACTCAGAGCTTATTTCATGTTCTTAAGTCATTTATTATGCTTTTTAAAAAATCTTGCACTGTACTTGGGAGATTTACAATGTCAGCTTCTCCATGAGTTCCTTTGATTTCTTTAAACAAAATGGGTCTTTCACTGAATTTTTGTAATAATTTTGTACTTCCTGTGTGTCATAAATCATGTAGTATATTGTATTTATTGTATTTATATGCCAGACACAGTAACAACAAAGTCTCCAATGGAGACGTTACTGGGCCCGCTCGAGCAAATCGATGATCAA
>JAOXYA010075970.1:0-23615 GCA_028565675.1 Sorex palustris
CGATATGCCAGAAACAGTAACAACAAAGTCTCCAATGGAGACGTTACTGGGCCCGCTCGAGCAAATCGACGATCAACAGGAAACAGGAGGGCCTTACCTTACCTTACCTTACCAATCAGAGGGCGGAATATTTCTGGGGCCCCACCGTTCACTGTCCTAGTTCCCAGGAGCCGCAAAGATTCCCTGATTTTGAGCACACATGTCCACATGTTGATTGCTTTGACTTATTTGGCTCTCTCTCTCATCAGATTGGGCAGCTCTCCTTACTTGCATTGCCTATTTTTGACTCTGTAGGCATTTTTTTTTTTTTGGTGAGCAAGTGTGGGAGTGGGCATTGGTTCCTGACAGGGATAGGTAGAAGCTAGAGAGATTTGCATTCAAAAAGTCTATAGTTCCATGTCCTCCTGTTGGCTTCCTCAAAGCAAGTTTGCCCCTCTTCCACCCCGTGGATACCATGGATAGTGTCCAAACCACAAAGGATGCTACAGCCAACCACGTACCTAAACCTTCCATATACTCTGTCATTCCTTTTAGACCATTTCCGCCTCTCTTCCTTCCTTCTCTGGCCAAGTTATTTTAATTGTCTTCCAGACCATTTCCAGTGGGACTGTAGTTACACGGTGATGCTGCCCTCATTTCAGAGTATGAAATGGAGCAACTGAGCTGCGAGGCATGAAGACGCCTGCCTGCTCTCCCCAGCTTCCCTTCACACAGCCGCTCCTGGCACCCCTTCCTTGCCCACTGAGAAATGGACGCTCACCCTTTCTGCCAGGTGCTCACCGCTGGGGAGTTTCCACAGTCACTGGGGAGTTTCATGGGCCTGTCAGTTAGCGACCAAGCATACACTTAGCAGTCAACTCCATGGCAGGGGGTAGGCATGCCTGGGAGGGAAATGGGAGGGACCCGGAGTCCCGAGGGTGTCAAGCAACAGCAATGCTGGGGCACGCAGCGGGTTCTACTGAGCGTCAAACCAGGGCAGACAGGCTTGGGAGTTGCTTATGAAAATAGCTGACCTAGAGTCAATTCAAATAAAATGCCTCAGAGTGGGGCAGGCCAACCCTGAGTGTGGTGAGTGGAGGCGGGGAGGACAGTCATTCGGCTGGCGGAGTCCTCTGTAGGGTTGCTGCGTTAGTGGGAATCCCCTTATCTTGGGCTCAGGTTGGGGTGATTGGGAAGTGGGTGTTTCGAGATTCCTGGGCAAATAGCCGGGAATAGAAGTCCAGAGAGAGCTGCAGCTCTGACCTGAAGCCCAGCCCTGCTCCTGAGTTTACCCATAACTCTGGAGGCTCTCACCTGGGATCCCAGCTCGGGTTCTTGTTCCCTGAGCAGCAAGAATATTGCTGGACAGGGCGAAGGGGCCAGAATAGCTCCCAAGCATCTCCCCAGCCTCCTGGCCATACCTTTCTCTGCAGAGTCCAGCCGTGAGATGCCAGTTATGGCAGAGGCTCTGGGCTCTCCCAGAAGGCAACGCCCCAGGAAGCTCAGCAGACACTGGCAATGCCAGTCCTGTCTGGGCACAGATGCAGCTGGGGAAGAACTGATTTCCAAGTGTCACATGCTACTAGGGCATGGCTCAGCCAGTCCACTTTCTGTGGCTGCTTTATTCTGGTCCTTTTTTTTTTTTTTTTGCTTTTTGGGTCACACCCGGTGATGCACAGGAATTACTCCTGGCTCTGCACTCAGGAATTACTCTTGGTGGTGCTTGGGGGACCATATGGGATGCTGGGAATCGAACCCAGGTCGGCTGTGAGCAAGGCAAATGCCCTACTCCCCTCTGTGCTATCGCTCCAGCCCCTATTCTGGTACTTTGACATCAGTGAGAACCAGAGCCACAGGAAAGGGTTGTTGAATGGGGCCCCCAGGAGTTCTGAGTAGGTGGATCTGTTCTGGGAACTGGCCTGGGGAATTCTTCAACAGGAATCTTTCCAACTTCCGATTTGTGGCAAGGTTGCACTTTTCCTGCCAGCGGGTACCAACAAATGCCGGAACCACAGTGGCTGTCGCACGATCTTTATAACACTATATTCTCTATCACAATCCTCCCAGCCCTCTCTCATCACCCCAGGTCCCTCTTTCTTAGACTAGGAGATGGGAGGCAAAAATGTGCGCTTATACTCCATGTGCCTGGCACCGGATATACAGTAGGCATCTATTTTCTTTCCCCTGTCCAGTGCCCAGGCATTTGATTGAAGGCACGGAAAGGATGTTGGATATTTTTCGCTACCCATCCTTATTTGCTTTCCTCTTTCTGGAGAGAGAAGGCGCTGAGCAGATTAGATCAGCATGTGCATTGCAGCGTGGCTCCAAGGGATGGCCCTTCTAGAACTTTCCGGCCTGAGAAGCTGTAGTCTATGATGGGCATTTGGATCCCGGGACTGTCAGCTAGTGCCAAAGTATGAGGAGGGCCACAGGGCAGGTGATGTCAAGAGACAATTCTCAGATAATTGCCAGGTCCTCTGGAGAGCTCGCTCCAGCATTCTTGCCCTGGGGGGGGGGGCACCTGAGCACATACTTTTCTTTCTTTTTCTTTTTTTGGCTTTTTTTGGGTCATAGCTGGTGGTGCTCAGGGGTTACTCCTGGCTCTGCAGTCAGGAATTACTCCTGGCAGTGCTCAGGGGACCATATGGGATGCTGGGAATCGAACCCGGGCCGCGTGCAAGGCAAACGCCCTCTCCGCTATGCTATCGCTCCGCCCCAGCACACACATTTCTTGGCAGCTTCACGAGGACCACGGCTGAGTCGACAGAGGCCCATCCTGCTTCTCAGAGCACCTGGAAACACAGCTGCCCATGGCCAGCGATGGGCAAGGGTATCACCTGGAAGTAGGAGACTGGGGGGTGGGGTGGGCAGAGCTTCTCATTCACTTTCCTGTAGCAGAGGCCTGGGCCAGCTGGGTGGACAGGGCAGAGGAAATCCACCGCTTTCCCAGCAACGCACAGTGCTGGGCAGAGTGGCCGGGTGTGGCGACCCCGTGGCTAATAGCACATGTGTTCGAGTTCTGGAAACCTCGGCAAAATCTTTCCTCTGCCTGTCTGTGTGTTCTTGGCACTGCCTACGAAGATCTGGGAATCAGTTTGGTCAGCAGGGAAATGGGCACAGAACTCGTCCGCATCTCCCAGGCTGCAGGGAATCTCAAGAGGAAAGACCGGGTGATGCGGGCATGCAGCGACCGGGCACATCCAGCCTGCGGGCAGATATGAGAGATGGTTTCCTCTTAGGAGCTGCCCTTCTGCTTCCAGACTCTGGGCTTCATCCTACGCTCTTTTGCCTGCGCTGTTGTGGGACAGGAGAGAAGCCTTCAGGGTTTGGGGCGGCTAGGGAGGTGACTCAGGCTCTCGGATCTGGCTGTGAATTGGAGAGTTTGAAAAATAATCCATGCTCAGAGGACCCTACCCTGAGACCCAGGAGGGTGGGCAGAGGGAGGGAGAGGGGGAGAGAGGCAGGGGCAGGGGGAGGTGTGTTTGTGGGAGGGGCTCACACTCAGGGGTATCTGAACTGAGTTTCCAAAGATGAGCAAAACTGAATCTGCTCTGGTCACTCTCAGCCAGAGACACTGAGCATCAAAGCTGGAGGCCCCTGCCCTGTGTTTGGTGACAAAAGAAATCGCTCAGAGCCTCCAAACAACTCGAGGAAATGCAAAGGGGAAATGGAAGCATAACCTGGACCCAGGCCAAGCGCGGAGCTCGCTTTGGTCCAAGTGGCCTCTCTTGGGGGCTGAAACAATAGCACAACGGGGTAGAGCATCTGCCTTGCATGCGGCCGACCCGGGTTTGAATCCCAGCATCCCATATGTCTTCTGAGCACCGCCAGGAGTAATTCTTGAGTGCAAAGCCAGGATTAACCCCTGAGCACTGCTGGGTGTGACCCAAAAAAGCATAAAAAACCAAACAAGTGACTTCCCTAATGCCCAGTCAGAACTGACAGACTGCCTTCCCCAGACAATGCGCCCTGCTCAGCCCTACTACTTCTGGTCCCAGGAGGAGCCTGTGAGTCTTCACTCCTCAGGAGACATTGGTCCCCCATATGAAGTGGCTGGAGCTCAACCCAGCGGGGGCTCCTTCATGCAGTGCTCGCCAACTCTAGCTGACAATTCTCTCAGACCCGTGAGTGGCTGCCTGGCTGGTGTAACATCTGGGAACAACCTATGGGGAAGCAGCTCAGAAACAGGTCCTGAAAGGCTTCACAGTTGCTGGGACAAGATCAGAAATGATCTCATTACAAGGAAAACATTTTGAATCACAGCCTAATGAGCTGGAACGATAGCACAGTGGGTAGGGCGTTTGCCTTGCATGCAGCCGACCCAGGTTTGATTCCTCTGTCTTTCTTGGAGAGCCCGGCAAGCTACCAAGAGTATCCCGCCCACACGGAAAAGCCTGGCAGGCTACCCGTGATGTATTTGATATGTCAAACACAGTAACAACAAGTCTCACAACAGAGACATTACTGGTGCCCTCTCGAGCAAATCTGTAAACAATGGGGGGACAGAGTTACAGTGCTATCCTAACATAGAGCGACTGTGGCACCCATTTTGAAGTACATAGACATGTTAGGCTGTAAGCCTGCATAATAAGTTCATATATACACCTACATTTTATACCAGAAAACATTGTGCCTATAAATGGACTCATATATACTATGTTGCTCTGTGTCAACTATTTTACAAGTCACCGATCACTTCCTCTGTACCAACAGACGATGAGGAAGGGAGCCAGGAAGATGAAGGAAGGTGTGAAGAAGCCCTTAAGTGGGGGTGAAAGAGGCTTTAGCCGCAGCACAAGCAGCTGAGAGCATGGCCCAGTTGTTCGAGGGCTCGCTTCTTGAGCGCAGTCTGGGGTTCAGGGATGGAGAGGAGAGTGGAGCCCCTTAATTACTCGGGCAGGAGAGCGATGTTTACGCCTCTTCAGACTCCTTCCTCTTGGAGGCCGTGAGGCCTCTGGCCAAGGACTTGGCTTCAAGTTCGCAGACTTGATCAAACCGGCTGAGCAGGCTCGTCACTGAGACTCCCAAGGTTTGTCTTCAGAGAAGCCAATAAATTCGAGTGTCCCTGCTGATAAGGCAGAATCTCTCCTTGGGGGTTCTCTGGACAGAGGCCCTAATAGCACAGATGCTTCCCTCAGCCCCTCAGAGGGCCAAAATCCACCACTTCCTAATTTTACTAAGGATGTTTTTAAATGTCTTTGAAATGCTCTACTGTTTATTTATATTTTTGTTGCTTTCTTTCTAACATTGACATCTTCCCCTTGGATGTGTTTCCTTTCCTTCGGTGCAGTGCTGGTAAAGTCTGAGGCTGGAGTTATTAGACGCCGTGCAGAGATTTCCGAAGGTTGTTCACTGCAGGCCTGGGTTGGAGCACCCCAGCCTCAGGTCACAACCCTGCCTGCTTCCCGAAACACACACACACACGCACGTGTACACACGCACGCACACACACACGTGCACACGTGCACACACACACGGACACACATGCACACACACTCACGCATACACATACGCACACACATGCATATACACATGCATGCACGCACACGCACACACACTCACATACACGCACACACAAGCACGCAGACACACATGCACACGCACACACACAGACACAGACACATACAGGCATGCACAGCACACACACACACATGCATACACATGCACAGCACAGCATACATACAGATGCACAACACACGCACATTATAGCATATACACAGATGCACACATGTACTTGCACACAGAAAGTGGCGTTTAGTTTGTTGGTTTGTTTGGGCGCACATCCAGTGGTGCATGGGGCTTATTCCTATTCTGAGCGCGGAGACACTCTCTCCTGAAGGCCCAGGAGACCATACGTGGTGCCAGGGATTCAACCCGGGTCAGCTGTTCGCACGACAAGCCCCCCCCGCCCCCCCTTGCTACTGCCGAACTATCTCTAGCCCCAGATGCTGGCTTTTTAATTGCCACCTGCTGGTAACCACCCAGCTCTGCTCGTAGTTTCAAACTCTGGATCCACACCTTAACTGGCATCTGTAGATGATAACAAGAGGACGTTTTCTACTTTGCTCTCTGATCCTGGGCCAGATGTTTATACTCTGCTTCCTTTGGGGAACTAGGAAAAAGATTCCCCGTCCCTTTGCTCAGGAAAGTGATGGGGTTTATTGCAGCCTCGGCCATTTGCTTCAGTGCTGGCTGGGGGGACCTTTCCAGGAGACTGGAAAGGAGGAGTAGGGGGCACTTCTGGGGGTGGCTGGGTTGGCTAGTCCACTACTTGCCACCTCGGTGGCCCTCCTAAACCTTGTCCTCCCTTGCCATCACCTGCCGTCTTGCAGATGCCGGTGAGGACGGAGATCCTACATGCCCAGCCCCGAGTGCTCCTTGCCTTGTTCTCACCCCTCAGCCCTCCTGCACGGGGCAGGCATCACCATCTTACAGCTCAGGAACCGAGGTCCAGAGAGGTGCCGCCTATTTCCCAGAGTTGCCAGAGCCCGAGTTTCTGGAGCTGTTGCACCAGCCCCCCCCTCCCCTGCCAAGAACCCGCACCCTGAGAGTCAAGTCTGCAGGGCAGTTTGTTGTCCTGATCAAAGCTCACAACAACCCGAGGTTTCCCGCTCTTTATGGCAGGGGTGCTGTGGGGGTCGGGGGTGACGTCAGGAAGAGGAAACTGGCTGATGAGAAAAATGCTACGTACACTGCAGAGTGGAGCCGTCTTTGGGAAATCGGGTTTCCGAAGCCCAAATTTAATGCCTCGGATCTTATTTTATGCCCATCAGTCCATAAAAT
Source organism: Sorex palustris (assembly GCA_028565675.1). Taxonomy (NCBI): domain Eukaryota; kingdom Metazoa; phylum Chordata; class Mammalia; order Eulipotyphla; family Soricidae; genus Sorex; species Sorex palustris. The sequence continues at coordinate 6,763 of JAOXYA010075970.1, forward strand.
AAGAAAGCGGGAAAACAGGGCACAGGGTCCCTAACCGGAAGCAGGCCAGCAAGACTCGTGAGACGGGCCCCTTTCCTGCCTGACTGCCTTCTCGAGCCGCCAGTGTCTGTGTTGGTCCGACTCCCGCTGACTGGAGAATGGTCTGGAATCTCCTCTGGTGTCTGCTCTGGCGGCAGCTTGCTCCAGCGTCTTACACCTGTGTCTGCCCGTGTCTGTCCAGATGCTCCTTTCCAAGCCCTCCCTGGTGCCGGCCCGGAGCTGGTTTTCCTTGTCCCACTAGGCCTTCACTGATCCGGTGAGGTTCTCACACACCCGGCTGTGGCCATGTGTGTGTGTTGGTGCCTGGTTCCCACGGGAGCCCCCAGAGTCTGCACAGGGACTCTGGATTGTCCAAGAGCAGGGCCATTGTGAGCTTGTGTGGCTCATGCTCTGGCCGCTGAGACCACTTGCTGCTTCATTCCTTGCCCCTCCCTGGGGACCCACTCCTGAGGGGGCCAGCCCTTCCCTGTGTCTCCACAGAGCGCCCCCCCGGGAGTAAAGGTTAGTGTGTATACACAGAAATGCCAGGGAGGTTTAGGGCTGGGGGGGGGGAGGGTGTTTCAGGGGAGCCCGGGTGAGTGACCCAGAGTAGCTGTTTCCTCTTAGAGTCAGGAGCCAAGCTCACTACTCATCTATGAGAAACTGCAACCCCCGTAGGAATGAGTCCGTCAGGGTCATTCCAGACCGGCCCAAGCCAGCAAAGTTTCTCCAGCTACGGGTCAAAGGATCTCCTCTGCTCCTGCTGCCCCTGCTGGCTGGCCTGCTGGGACACTTGTCCTCTGCCCAGACACGTGACAATTCCCAATTCCTTTCTGCTGGCTTTCGGGCCTGTAGCAGTTCCCTCAACGGGCCACTGCCTGGGGGGGATGGAGGGTTCAGTGTCGCTATTCTGATTTTGCTCTGCAAGGAGCCTCAGTGCACCCTTGGGGGTTCTCCCAAGGGGGGTGTTTAGCCTCTCATGGGGAGAAGCCTAGAGACCAGAGGGTTATCCCCAGGAGAGCCTCAGCCCTGGGGACTCCCACCTAAAATGCAGTCCAGTGTTTGCAGTGTGCTCAGTGGAGAATGAGGAATCTAATTTGTGGAAACAAATAACTCACGGAGAGACATCGGGCAACTTCAGGGAGCCTTGCGGTTATTAATGACCATCCAATGGGCTGTCTTAGCAGAAAGCCAGGGAGGAGAGGCAAATCAAATCAAGAAAATCAATGCTTTGAGAATAAATTAGATAAAAATGCCTCCTCTTCCAGGCTCCAGTGAAAGCAAGCTGGACTCAGATTGGAGTTTGGTCAGCCGACCAGGGGAACCTCATCTGTTTTGTTTGTTTGTTTTTTCTTTTTTGCTTTTGGGTCACAGCTGGCGACGCACAGGGGTTCCTCCTGGCTCTGCACTCAGGAATTACTCCTGGCGGTGCTGGGGGACCATATGGGATGTTGGGAATCGAACCTGGGTTGGCCGCGTGCAAGGCAAACGCCCTCCCCGCTGTGCTATCGCTACAGCCCCAGACATCACCTTTTAGGCCTTATCTGGCTGATGTTCCCCCAGTCTCCGCTCACTCTCAGATGAGGTCTTTGCAGACCGACTGGGCTCCACATGTCTGGAAGGGGTGTGAGCTCCAGCTGGTGGATTCTGCTCAGCTCAGCGCCGGCTTTGGAGTCTTGATTCTGCCACATGGCCTGGGCGACTAAACAGGCAGCACCCACTTCCTCTTCCTCTGTGGCTGAGCACAGTCAGGCCTGGCTGACTCAGGCACTGTTCCAGCCACCTCCAGAAAGAATTGAAAGGTGCCAACTTTGCTTTGGAGCATATTCAGGGCCAGTGAGGGGATGTGACTCAGGAGCTGAGACCCAGGGCCGGGTCCCAGGGGCTGGTTGGTTCTTTGGCCAAAGATCCAAGATGACTCTTATTCTCTGGCTCTACTTTGGGTTGCTACATTGTAGCACTGCACTGTAGCACTGTCCTCCCGTTGTTCATTGATTTGCTGGAGTGGGCACCAGTAACTTCTCCATTGTGAGACTTGTTGTTACTGTGTTTGGCATATCAAGTACACCACAGGGAGCTTGCCAGGCTCTGCCCTGCAGGCGAGACACTCCTGGTAGCTTGTTGGGCTCTCCGAGAGGAACGTGCAAGGCAAATGCCCTATCCGCTGTGCTATGGCTCCAGCCAACCCCTGCTAGACCCTCCAAACAAGCTCTCAAGGGTTGCTACACTATCTTCTTTAATTGGAACAATTCCCACTTGGGCAGTGTTAAAATTAGCCCGTGGTGAGAGCTTCCTGGGGGCCTGGCCAGCTTGCGGAGATCCGGGACACTGGACTGGGTGAGTGAGCATTTCCCCCAAGGCCCTGTGCCATGGAAAGGGTTAGAGAGGAGGGAACGGCACGCGGAGGACAGTCAGCCTGCACAAGGAATCAGGGAGGGGTGGGGAGTGGCAACCACCGAGTCCTCTTGCTCAAAGCCAAAACCAGAAGGTTCTAGAGTGCTGAGTTTCTGGCAGGGCTAGGATCCTGGGGTAGCAGAAGGCCTGGCAGCTAAACCACGAGGGGGCAGGGAGGCATTGCAGAGTCTGCAAAGGCGACCCCCTCCCATCCATCTTTGCAAACAGGAAACCAGCCCCCAGGGGCACGATCACACATGAGCTTGTGATCACTGGGGGTTGCAGGTTTTCTTCCCCTTTATTGATTCATCTGCCACCATCAACAACGTGGAATTGGGGGCTGGAGCAATAGCACAGCGGGTAGGGCGTGTGCCTTGCATGGGGCCGACCCGGGTTTGATTCCCGGCATTCCATAGGGTCCCCCAAGCACGCCAGAGGTAATTCCTGAGTGCAGAGCCAGGAATAAGCCCTGTGCATGGCAGGTGTAACCCAGGGAGCAAACAAACAAACAAACAAACAACAACGTGGAATTACCACAGGTCCTCCAGCACAGAGCTGGCCGCTGGGGAAAGCTGTCACGGTGGTGCGCTTCTGTTCTCACACCCCCAGAAATGAAATACCAAACCTAGGGCGGCTCAGTGGTTAAAGGCGCTAATTATCAGCCCCTGAGGGAGAAAAGAGCTGAGGCTAGAACATGTCTGCCTTCTCTGTCCAGGAGGGCGTTGGGCTCTGGGGAAAATGTAGCCCATGGCTACACAGGCATCCTGGGGTCAAATCCCAGCTCATGGGTCCACTGGATGCTCTGGGGTCACGAGGAGACTGCCCACCATTTCCCCTCCCTTTCCCTATACAGGATGACTCAGCATCGTCAAGGCTGATTCAAGAATCCACCCAATTTCCACCCCAGCAGGAGTAGTTGAGGTCCTGGGGGGGGGGGTGGCAGACAGTGGCAGAGACCTATCACTCTCACACCAGAGATTCTAAGATGCACTGGCCTTAATTCAATCAGCTTAATCTATGCACTGGCCTTAATTCAATCAGTTTAATCAATGGCTAAACAAATAGCAGTACTTTGGAAAAGGAAAAAAAAAAGGTAGGATGCATTGGCCTTGGAAACTTGGGTAGGTAAGCCTCAACGCTCTTTCTTTGGAAGCAAGCCAGTCGGAACCAACCCAACTCATTATTTCTAGAGATCAGAAAAGTTCCACGTTCCCTCTCCTTTCATCTTTTGCACCCCAATCTCTTTCCCGGTCTTCGCCACGCAATGGGATTTTGAAGAGACTGTTCTAACCCACCGCAGGAAGTAGGGCTAGATACTGGCATACTGCCTTCTATCTGTTTAACTGTTTTTCCTCACACAATCAATTTTCTCACAATCAATGTTCAACCCCCTACCCTCACCCCTCCCACACACATACACAAACACACACACTCTGGTGGTTTCACCATCGACTAAGAAATGTTTCCCAGTGCTTGGGAACACTTGACAACGAGGCCAGGATGATGCTCATAAAACTGAATTAGTGAATCTCTGTCATGGCTATCACCCTCAAAACCAGAAAGAGAAGCCGGCCTTGGAGTTGGATTTCTGTGAGGGATTCAGAGGACCATCCAGTAGACACTGACGTAAACATGAGACAAATGGGATCTGGCGTGTTTTTTCTCAAATGAAAGCGAATGTGGAGAAGAGGGGATGATTTGCTTCTTCAGAACACACAGTGCAGTCAGGTAGTTCTTGACACCAGGAACTACATAATTAGCCAGTGTCTATAATCGGCACCCACCCAAAAGGACGCAGGGGTCCCACTGAAGTAAACCTGTGGGTCAGGATAGCTGCCTGTTATGGAGCTGAACCCACCAATTCTCCAGGGTAGGCGTCTCAGCCTTCCCTCCTCGACTGTGCTGGCTTCCGTGTTCTCTGGAGGGCAAAGTTCCAGACCCCCATTGACACCAGGTAGTGGGTGGCTTCCTTGAGCATAGTTGTACAGGCCAGAGGGCAGGTTAAGGAGAGCGAGGTAGAGAGGAGATAGACGAAAGGGCTTGAGGGCTTCCTGGGGGAAGAGACACAATGAACTTGACCTTGTAGCTGGGCCAGCAGATGGTGGGAGAGAAGGTCGAGACGGTCCTGGTACCCAGTAATGTGCAGTGAGGCTTGGACGGCTTCTGCTTTCTCCTATTCCTGTCTCTGGGGGGCTCCTTTTCTTGCCTTTAGTGTTCTCATCAGAAATAATGATCTCTTCTACTTTCAGGTTATAAAAAGAAGATCTTCTTAGAGGTCATGGAAAATGCCTCAGCTTTGGGCTTGGGAAGTTGTCCCTAACAGGAGTTGACTCATAGCCAAATGGATCCATCACTGCTTACTGGCCGTGCCTCCAGCACCTGGCTGGATGGAGGGTCTTTTGGGTCTTCGGGTTATAAAGTCTTCCTTGGCTCTCTCCAGAAGAGTCCCTCACAATTACTCTTGATCTTGGTATAAACAGTTTGGTTGCTGCCTCTCTGTGCCCATCTGCCCGCAGAGCTGAGAAGTGGCACCTCCACAAGGGGTGTGGGGGTTTTAGTAGCCAACCTCTGCCAAGGGCTTTTGAGATCAGAGCTCTGCCTCCGGTAACGACTTCTCTGGGCGTCAATCCCTTCAAAGGACGTGCCCCCTCCTGGAGCGGAGTCCGGCCAGTGGCTGATGGCATCAGATCGTACCCAGGTTTTCATCTCTCAGAAGAAAGGGGCTGGTTTAATTAGCAGGCAATGTTGTTCTGGAAACAGCTTCTGTGAGTTAGAAGTGGCAACTCCCAGCGTATTATTATCATTTGTTTTTTTCTGCAGCTGACACTGGCAGTCTGTTGCAAGTCACCGATTCCTAAAGGGGAGATGTGCTGGGTGTGGGGGTGTGGACAAGCCATGTGGAGAGGGTGGCAAGCCACAGAGGACTATGGCTGAAACAGAAAACTTTGCAAGAAACATCTGCGAGATTTCTAGGTAAAATGGTGGCAGAGACCACAGAGGATGGAGGCCTTGGGGGCAAATGCCCACCTGGGTTTCTGCTCTCCTGACTGACATGTGTAGATGGCCCTCGGCTGTCCCTTGACTTCCCTGACACACTGTAGGGGGAGGGGCTGGCTCCTGTGTCTGTGTCATCAAGATCTTTGCTGCAGCTTGTTCTATGGACACAAGTTGATTGTTGCTGGAGCCCTCTTGGAGGATGATGACTCTCATCTGACTTTCTGAGGCCCTGACTTAATGCCAAGCAACCCGGGACCCTGGCTGGTCAACCTGGCTTCAATGTGGCACCCTGGAGAACGTGTGTCCCCCGCAGGCTCCTGTACTGACACCCCCCTCAAGTATCCAATGGCTGCTCCTCATCTTGAAGTTTCTAGGCCTTTATGGGCACATCTGGCATTCTGCATTCTGTTTCCAGGGGAATAGACCCGGGCTGTGCCATGGTCTGGTGGCCCAAGTGTCCAGAAGACCCTGAGGTGCTGTAGGGATGATCCACCCACTGCTCTCAAGTCTCATCCTCACCACTGAGATACTTCGAATGACACGTTTGGAATATTCGTGGTCATTGGTGCTGATTTGTGGCACCTTAGGGAGACTCTTTCCTCCTGAGGAGAAAGAGTGGTCCTGTATCTCATTGAGAGGGTGGACCCCAACGATGTCATGGAGTCGCCCCTTGATAAGGATGCTACCACAACATATCTGGACGTTGCTGTAGTGTGCCACGGAGCAGCTTCCACTACTGAAGTTGGTTCACCTTTTCCCTCAGCTCAGTGTGTCTGGAGAAGTGGCAGTGACTTCTCAGGAGAGAAGGAAGCACGCAGGGCCTCAGCTTCTTGGTGGTGGAGCCCTAGCTTTGGTTGGTTTTACCTGACATCCCCCCCCCCCATGTTTGTTTTTCCGTGTTCCTTATATTACTAGGCTGGCAGAGACTTGATGTATTAACTTGACTCGGTGACCAGACACCAGAATTTGGTCAGCCATTATTCTGGGGCTCACTCTGAAGTCTTTCTGAACGACTGGCATTTGAAAGGACAGTCGCAGGGAAGCAGCAGGCTGTCCCCACTGGGTGGAGGAGAGGCCGACTGTCTCAGGACGAAAGGAGCTTCCTGCCGCTGATGGTCTCTGGCTGGATGAGGGACATCTTTGTGCCTTTGGACTTGACCCCTTCGGCCTGCCCCCATTCCACAGTCTCCAGCTCGCCAACTGCAAATCTGGGAATTTCTCAGGGTCCCTATCCATGCAGGCTGATTCCTCCTAATAAATCTTTCTAGATCTCACGTCTTTACTTCGAGTCTCTGGAGAATCCTGGGAAATGGGGCCAGGAAGAGAGCGAGAGGCTTGTTCCTTCCCACCTGTGAACTAATTCTTCCCCGCAGATCTAGGCCTTGCTTTTCCCCAGGGGCAGCCCTTGGGGTCTTCACCTGTGCAGAGGTGGGGGCCTCCAGAGGAAATGAGAAAGAGGGCTCCCGGAGGACTCTCTCTGCCCCGGTCTTCACACACGTTGCCAGGACCTCGAGGAGAGGTCTGGGCACCAGCTGCTCCCTGCCTCCAGCTGTGTGCAGGAAATGGTCATTGGGTCCCCCAGAATGAAGTGGGTGCCATAAGCTGGGTCCCAGCGTGTCCCCTTTTATTTATACGGTATCTGTGAGCCTGCTCTTGGTGGAGGGATAATCTGTGCAGAAGTTCCTTCCTTGCCTCTGCTCAGCCTAAAACGCTGGCTCTGCCAGGAGAGAAGAAGCAAGAGACAGGGGCACCTCACCCTCGGCAAGCAGTGCAATTGCACGAAAGGAGCCCCGCGAGGAACAGGACCCTCTGCTCTGAGTCCTGACAACTTCCCAACTGCCCCACTGGACTTCTGAGGCATCCAGGGACCCTCCCCCATGCCGTGCAGTCCTCGAGTGGGTGTTCCTGCCCCCGGAAGTGAGGTCAGCCTTTTGGGGTGGGGGACCCCTAGGAGTGGTGCAGGGGGAGGTTTTCGGGCAGCAGCTTCTGCTTTAATCCCCCTGCTCTGGTGTCTCACAATAAGCCATTTCTCTGCTCAAGTCCTGCTGCAGGAAACAGGCCAAATGGGTCTCACCCTTGACTCTAGTGATGACTTTATGGGGAGAACTACTTATTTTATTTATTTTTTTCTAAATGGGTTTCTGACTAGAAAATAAACTTAAAAAAAGCCATCAAGTTTGCTTTACTTTGTCACAGATACTGTTGGAAATCCACACAAGAACACACAGACAGATGCGCAACACACAGTCACACACAGGGATGCACGAACAGAGGTGTGTGTGTGCGTGCGCACACACACACACACACACACACAGAAATTCTAGAATATGCCTCCAGTCCTCCTTCCCCAGGGCAGTGAGACCCCCCATCCCCCACCCCAAGCTGCCCTCTGCGCCTCAGCTTTCCTTCCGTTCCTTCGCTATCCAAGGACCAGATTCCATCCTCCCATTCCGACTCTTTTCCAGGGAATACTAGATCCCTCCTCCGTCAGCACACTTCCCTCTTCCAGAATCATCCCACCGTGACACAGACACACCATCCAGATCCTCCTCCGACCCTGCCCCTTGCGCTAGCACGGGAAACCATGGAGGAGCTTTGAGAGGAGGCGGTAGCTCACGGCTGCCCCAGCATCAGCTCTGTTCCCGCCCAGCCTCTCCCCCACAGCTGCCTTTGCTCCTGCCATGCCACTAAACTGCACGTCGGGGCCACCAATGGCCTCTTCTCTGGGTTCCCAGCTGCTGTGGCACAGGAAGCTCCTTCCACATTCTCCCATCTCTGAACTTTCAGGATGCCCCCACCCTTCTCCAGCTCCCCATCACGCGCCTCTCCTGCTCAGTTGCCGGTCTAACCTTGGTCTAAATCTTGTTGTCCTCAGGGTCTGTCCTTACATCCTCCAAGGTCAGGCCCCTAAGGGATCTCCTTGGTGGCCTTGTTGACTTTAGCAGCGCTCAGGGATCACTCCTGGTAGAACTTGGGGGGCCCAGTGCTGCAGAAACTGAAGTCTGCCTGGCTACATGCAAACACCCTCCCTCTCACTCCCTCTCAAGCTGTCTCCATTCATCTTTCATGGGCAGCTACAGGCTGACAAACACCCGTGGCTTCACTCCAATGTCCAAGTGGCCAGTCTCAACTGGACAGGGACAACTGTGGCTCCTAGGACCACGTGACCCTTCGTCCAGTCCTCTGACCTGCACTAACACACAGCTTCCACCTACTGGGGCTCCCTGGCCCCCCACCCACTTCGCTGCCCCACCTCAGAGCATCACCTACTGCAGTGGTTTCTGGTTGGCCAAACCGTGGTGTTCCCCGCTACGCAGTGCTGTGTAGATGCCAAGTTCCTGCCTCTAGGCCATCCTTTCCACCAGCATCTGCCTGGCCTCACGTAGGTGAGTCCCTCTTCTTGAAACACACTTCTCTGAGCTCCTCATGAATCTCCTTCTCTCTGTCAATTGCAGGAAACCTCTCCCAAGTACCAGAGCTTTCCCCACCAGTTATCCTCTGGTATGGAGACTGGTGACCACAGTGTGCGACTATCCCACGTTCTTAAGTGAACTATCCCCACCTCCCAAAGCTGCACCTAGGAAGACCAGAACATCAAGATTGCAGGGTTCAGGGCCTGGTCCCTTAGAATGGTGCCTGGTGCCTTGTGGGCAGGAAACCAGGAGGGGCAAAGGGTGGCTGCATCTGGGACGCACACAAGTCTTGTGGTTGATGTCTTGATCCACAACCTGCCACCCACAATAGCAGTTCCTGAGTCTGTCCACAGAGACATTCAAAACTAAATCTTCTTGGGCTGACCCCAGTGATAAAAACCTAACCACAGTCACAGCAAGAACTCTGAGAGCGCGGTGGGAAGCAGAGGAGGTGTTACTCCTGGTTCAAAGAGAACTCAGACAGGACAGGAAGAGGAAGGAAGTCGCTGATCCCCAAATGGCAAATGGTCACTGCAAAATGAGAGAGCTCAACTTCCTCTCTTCAAGTCTCACCACCTCCCACAATTAAATCTGTGCAGACCTTGGTGTGTGGAGTCGAGAAGGTGAAGGAACAGACATAAAAGGAACTCTGAAATGTGGGGAGCAGGGGGAAGGAAGGCAGCTTGGGCCCCGGAGCAGAGGGTGCAAAAGGAGAAGTCCTTTACCCTGTGTGGAGGGGAGCAGACGGGTTTCCACACAGTGGGAAAGAAGACCTAGCTTCTGTCTGTTTTTTGCTCCCCATCGCCTCCGAGCCCCAGCAGTAGACTGATTCCATTCCTGATATCTTAAGCTTGCTTGTGTCCACTGACTTGAACTTAGGGACCCTCCTGCCTGCCACATCTTGCCCTCTCCCCTCCCCAAGAGTGTTTTTGTCCTTCCCAATTCTTTTGCTCCTTTGGACCCCCCCCCTCCGGGGAGGTGAAAAAGTACTGGTCCTGAGGCGCAGGGTGCCCTGAGTGTGGTTCCAGGGTTCATGGGCCATGGTCTCCACACTTATGTGCGCGCATCTGCACTGCTCTAGAATGTACTTGCACGAGACTTTCCAGACTCTCGAGCACTAGGACTTTGATGGGAAGTAGCTGGTGAGAAGCCAACTCACCCAGTTCACTCCTGTCACTCTGAGGCCGATGAATCCATTCCCAGCCTTTCCTATCCCACTCAAAGGAGTCAACCTGGAGAAGCCACTCTAATCAAGGAAACAAAGGCTCTGGAAGCCTCCTCTCTGGATTGCTCCTCAGGTGGGGTTTTCATGTACAGATAACACTGCTCCAGCTACAACTGCATTTTACTTGACTAAGAGCCCATGAACAGAACCTGACACCAGCTGTGGCTTCAAATGTCGCCCTCTGGGTGGCTTCTACAGGTGGAAGTTATGACAAGGACCAGGAGAGCATCTGTGTGTCCCGACATAGAAAGAGGAAGTGTGTCTGCGACTTGGCACCGCAGTGACCTCAAGAGAGTCTCAAGAGCGTCTCCTCGGCGGTGCTCCCTGGGCCTGCCTGGGACTTCCTGATGGGGACAGGTCTGTCACGCACTGTCCCTTGAATAAGTAAGTGTGTGGGGCCTGGGTGCAGGGAGCAAAAATCAGCCACAAGTTCAATCAAATTGCAAAACCTGTAAAGGACACGACACCCCTCAATGGACAAAGCATAACACATCCGATTAGAAAACAGCCCCATTTCCCATCACATGTTGGTGTGCGCATGTGTGTGTGTGTGTGTGTGTGTGTGTGATCTCTGACGGTGGCCCCATTCTGTTCCCTACGCCAGGAGATCCATTGAAGTGTGGGCCCCTTGCTCCCCCCAGCTCAGGTGATTCTCCCCCCCACCCCCGAATCCCAACATGGGCCAGGCCCTGGGCCTCCAGTCTGACCTGTGAGTTTTTTCCCATTCCAGGAGGGAGGTAAGTAGGAGGGAAGGCCAAAAAACAACCTTTGCAACACTTAAGGGACGTCTCAGAGGTGCTGTTCATGGACACTGAGTGACCTGGCTGAGACCTGGGGACCCGGATGGAGGTGACCCCCTTGACCCTCCCATACCAAGAGTTAAGAGCAAAGACAGCCACCTGGATGCACTTTAAGCCAATGTGGCAGACAGTCAGCTCAGGGACAGATAGAGCCTTCTAGAAGGGACACCCAGGGATAAAGCCTTCCAGATGGGCAGCCCAGGGGTTGAGCCTTCCAGCTGGGCAGCCCAGGTGTTTGTGAATGAACAAGCTTGATATTGGAGTCTCCATTCAGGGACCAGCAGTCGGAAGCTTCATTCACCTCAAGGATCCCAGGTGCTGTGGACAAGTAGGTGGCTGAAAGAGGCCAGTCTCTGTCCCTCTCTAAAGAATGTGCCCAACCTTCGGCAAATCAAACCCCAATGGTGGAGTGAATGGCTTCTGGAAGTATCTCTTTCCCATTCATCTTCATTTAAGTGTAGATGGTTAAGCAGTTTGGGAATTATTTTGAAAGTGTCTCTTTAAGCAAAGCACTTCTTATTAATGTGGACTATTTCAGGTTGACTGCAGGTGCTTGGGTGTCAAGCAGAGGGTGTTTCCTGAGGATCATAAACTATTTTCCTTCTGCGCACAGTGGCTGGGCCCGTGCTGGACCATGGATTCCCTGTCCCTGGGTGGGCTTTGCACACCACTTGTAGTCGAGTCTGTTAGACTGGGACATCACTCTCTATACTGCATCTCCCGGGGACACTCTGCCTTTGAACTCTTCAGATGTCCACAGAACACGCTAATGCTTGGGGGGGGGGGTGGGATGGGGCTGTTGTCCACGTAGACCCCACTGGGATGGCTGTCTACACAGACACCTCATTTTGGCTGAGGATGCCAGTTCAGTCCTGCAGCTCTGCAGCCACGTGGGTTGAACTGAGTGAAGGGCAAGGGGTGGAGAAAGCTTGTGTTGGAGCATCCGTCATCTTTGGTCCATGGAGAGTATCTGAGAGTCATGTTTTGGGCAGGACAGGATGAGGAAGTGGTGCAGTCCTTTTTTCCTGCCAACACAGATGAGTAGGTTGGCCCCTGAGCATATTCTAGACTGGATGAGTTTTGCTACCTTAAGCGTTCATTGTTCCCCGGTCCCCAGTCCATGGGACCAATCTGGGGAGGTTGAACTGCATAGGAGAGGCAGGGGTGGGGGTGGGGGAGCACCTGGCAAAAGGCATAAGTCATCTAGATGCAGCCCAGCATGAGAGGCTGGGGGCTTGCGCCCCCCACCTTCCATAGGCATAGTTTCCCTGGTTGTTGTTGTTGTTGTTGTTGTTGTTCTTCTTCTTCTTCTTCTTCTCTTTCTTTCTTTTTTTTTAGCCTTTGGGATCACACCTGGCGATGCTCAGGGGTTCCTCCTGGTTCTGCACTCAGGAGTTACTCCTGGTGGTGCTCGGGGGACCATATGGGATGCCGGGAATCGAACCCGGGTTGGCCGCATGCAAGGCAAACGCCCTCCCCGCTGTGCTGTCGCTCTGGCCCTTCCCTGGTTATTCTGGAGTCCATGCTAGCATGCAATGGTTTCCTGTTGAGTAAGGAACAAAGCAGGCTGAGCGATGAGGGGAAGCAAGGCTGTTGCAGGGAGCGGTGGCTCCAGATGGAAGCTTTCTGGCAGATTGTGATTTGTGACTCAGAGTGAGCTTGGATCACCGTGCCAGCTGGGTGGCAGCGGGCCCTGCAGACACCAACTCAGCACCCCTGGTGGTCTCCTGAGTCCCTACTATGTGTCAGCCACCAGCAAGGCTCTGGGCACTGAGGAGGAGGAAGATAAGGGAATGAGAAAGGCTGCTACCTCAGAACCTGTTCATTTATTCACTCATTCATTCAGTCATTCATTGATCATTTCCTGAACATGGGTGATACGCTTCGTGTGGTAGGAGGCTCACATACGTAAACACAGAGTAAATTACCATATGGCGTGATGACAAAGTCAGTTATAAAGATAGGAGAAAAGGCCTTGCAAGCGGAGACGTGGAGACAGAGACTAATTATATCTGGCACAGTCCTAGGCGTTCTCCCAGAAAAGGTGACATTCAGCCTGCCTCTCCCAGAGGGATTAGAGGATTAAGACGGGGAGGAGGCAAGGCCGTTCACGGCAAAGGAATAGTGGGAGCCAACCGGAGCAGAGAGAAAAAGTCATGCTTGGGGAGGAAAAAGAAGAAAATCAGCAACTGATTGTAGATAAGCTTGTGGCTCAGCCCGGTGAGGCATCTGGAGAAGTCGACGGGGCACAGTCTCCTGAGTGGCTTGGAGCACCGGCTTTGCTGCACAGGCTGAAGCTCACAAGTTCCCATCTCCTCCCTTCCTTTCTGACCTCACGTCCCCCACCTCCCAGGCCGGAGGCTCTTGCCTGCTGGGCCCAGAGAACCTGCTGGAATCCCTCCCTACACCAGCAGCTGCCTGGGGTGGGTGGGATGGAGAAGTGTGTCTTGACAACAGATACAGGAAGTTGATTCGAATTCTGAAGTTCAGTGTGGCCGGGCAAGCATCTATGGTTGGGAAGACCATTTTCTCTAGATGGGACCAGAATGGGGAGAATCTCAAACGTTCATCAGGGAGCTGCCCGGTGTCAGTCGCTGTTCCCAGGACTCCAGAAAGTGCTCAGGCACTTGTGGAAGGGGACGACAGCACAGTGGGTAGGGCGTTTGCCTTGCATGTGGTCAACCAGGGTTCGATTCCTCCACCCCTCTTGGAGAGCCCAGCAAGCTACTGAGAGTATCACACCTGCACAGCAGAGCCATGACATATTCATGATATCAAAAACGGTAACAAGTCTCACAATGGAGATGTTACTGGTGCCTGCTCGAGCAATTTCATGAACAACGGGAGGATAGTGCTACAGTGTTATTCACTCCCCTCCACCCCAGCCTGGATCAGGGGGACCCAGTGAGTTCTATGTGCCCAGAGATGAGACTGTGACAGTGGTCAGGGCTTATTCTGGCCCCAGAGGGGATTCTAGAGCCCAGTGAAGTGGTTTTAGTAAAAGAGACTAATGAGATTTCCTGGGAAGAAAAAGTCCCCATTAAGTCTGAATGCACTGCAGTGCCTCCCTGCATCCTCCCGATACACACACACACTCACACGATTGTCCCTGTAGTGCCCCCTGCACTTTCTACACACATGCACACACACGTGCACACACACATACGAGTGCCCCTTGCACACTCCTACACATACATGCATACACATGCAAAAACACATGCACACACGGGCACACATGCACACATGCACACATATACACATGCACACACGTGCATACACACACGTGCATACACACAAGCAAACGCATACATATGCGTACACACATACAAACGCACACACATATACATGCATACATGTCAATACACACACATACACACACGTGTGCATGCATGTGCACACACATGCACACGCACAAGTGTGCACGCGCACACACACACAAACACACACGCACTGATGTCTCTTTTGTCAGTCACTGCAAATCTGCACAGTGGCCCAGAGCCGAGGGACTGGTGAGAACCAATGCCCACTGCGCTCTCCAGTTTCCCATCCCCCAAACCTTGGACATGGGGGGGGTCTCTGCTTGAACCCAGGTTGTTTTGCTCTCATCCGACCTGCGGCTGGCCTTTCCCCACCACGCTTCATTTCTTCTCTGCCCAGTACACACAACTGACTTCTCCTGAGACCTGTCTCCCATTTTCCCCTCACATCACTGAGAAACATTGTTGTATAGAAAGTCGTCAGTGCCCAGCTTTGATTCCATCAGACTTAGTCTCCTGGGCACGCCTGGCCACTGGTAGCCCTCAGAGGATCATTTCAGGCATGACTGCCTTGGACAGGCCCAGGACCAGATAGTGGGCACAGCCACGCCAAACTGCAGAAGCAAAGAAGCAGCAGTGAATCCAACAGTGGGAAGGGTTGCAAACACAATGCCCACCAACTGAGCAGGGCTGAAGGGGTTCTGGTTGCTGCTTTTCCTGTCCATTAAGCCAAGGACCCTGTTAATTAATCAGATTCAACATCGGGTGGACATTTGCTCCAATATGTACCATACCTGCCCTGTGCAGGCCCTAGGCCTGGAGTTTTTCACGGTGAAAAAACAGAAGGTGGGGAGTGATTGGAGTTCCTTGAGGTGAATTATGAGGTTCCAGAGGAAACAAATGACCCCATCTCAGCCACATGGAGTTGGGGGAAGTTCTTAAGGAAGTAACTGTTCAACCGGGCAGGGTCATGTGCTCTGTGTGTGTTCTCTCTAGGACTTCTGAGGGAAGGGACCTCGGCCCTCTCTCAGATGCCTGGCCTGGCCCTCCATTGTCCTTACAATAGTATGAGGTTTGCTCTTTAGGGAAGGCTCAGAAAAGGTAGCTCAGATTCTACTTGTGCTCCTCCAAGATTCTCCTAAGGTGCAAGCAAGCACCTTTCTGAAGAGATTCTTTAGTACTCCGTCTACAGTGAGAGTCTGAACGGGCTGGAACGAGGACCAGAAGAAGAGAGATGATCAAATAGGCAGAAGTCTTTCCACATTGCTCAACTGGACAGGGCTGTTCGAATCCTATTATTTACAAATTAAAATGGAAATGGGCATTTAATTTTAAGGGAAACTTGAAAGAACTCTTTTAAGCAAAATTCTTCAAAGCATCCTCCCCCCCGCCATCATTTACATGGCAAAGGGGGACTCCCAAATGCCTCTTGACATATACACCGAAGGGCGCCCATCTTTTGCTCTCGGTTGATCTTTCAATAGCATTGACTTGGGATGGCTGTGAGGTGATTTTCTTTAATCAGGATCTTCTCTGTGAGCTCTAGGGCTGCTGAGGGCAGCTCCCTGGAGCAGAGGGCTTCTAGCTGAACCCCCTGGGAACCGGGATTGTGAGAATGCATACCTGGATGGGGGCCAGTTTGGAGTCTCCAATGCCCAAGGTTAAATGTCTATGGTCCGAGAGATCCCTAGTAAAATGTCCAGGTAACTACCTACCACAGAACTGAGCTGGGTTATTGGAAGAGGCGGGAGGGACATTTCAGGCTAGAAGGGAAAGAGCAAATCTCAAGCCAAGCAAGGGCTGCTGGAACTTCCTACCAAACTGGGATCTAAACTTCCCAAGGAGCTTGTGAACCCTGCTCAAATGAATTGAGAATATATTCATTTACTAAAACCATACCCACAAGCAAAGGCAGAAAAGTGCATGACAGGGGATTGGGACCTTTTACCAAGTGGACTCACTATACTGTAACAGTATTTAAATATCATGTAATATGTCACATCAAGTAATATGTCACTGTCACTGTCACTGTCATTGTCCTCCTGTTGTTCGTCGATTTGCTCGAGCGGACCCAGTAATGTCTCCATTGTGACAATTGTTACTGTGTTTGGCATATCAAATACATCATGGGTAGCTTGCCAGACTTTTCTGTGTGGGCGAGATACTCTCGGTAGCTTGCCGGGCTCTCCGAAGAGGAGTGGAGGAATTGAACCTGGGTTGGCAGGTCTGCCGCTTGCAAGGCAAATGCCCTGCCTGCTGTGCTATCACTCCAGCCTGTAATATGTCACATGATATTAAATATAATGTAATATGTTACATATTTGATATGCCAAAAACAATGCCAATAATAGGTCTCATCCCCCTGACCCTGAAAGAGCCTCCAATACAGCAGCGTTAGGAAAGATGAGTAAGGAGAGGCTGCTAAAATCTCAGGGCTGGGACAAATGGAGATGTTACTGGCACCTGCTTGAGCAAATCGATGAACAATAGGATGACAGTGATACAGTGATGTAAGGTAAGACAATAACTTGATTTTATTTTCTCTGCTGTGCTTATTCACATAGACAAAACGAGGTCCAGGTTTTTGGGAACCGGAAAGTTCCCCAATTTGGAAGGGGGGGGGCTCTGAGAAAAGGGATGTCAACATCTTTGTCTTTATTTTTGAAAGCAAAGAAAGTTTTATTTAGAAAGATGGGAGGGGAGAGAGAGAGAGAGAGAGAGAGAGAGAGAGAGAGAGAGAGAGAGAGAG
>JAOXYA010075971.1:0-11457 GCA_028565675.1 Sorex palustris
TCTTTCTTTCTTTCTTTCTTCCTTCCTTCCTTCCTTCTTTCTTCCTTTCTTCCTTCCTTCCTTCCTTCCTTTCTTCTTTCTTCCTTTCTTTCTTTCTTTCTTTCTTTCTTTCTTTCTTTCTTTCTTTCTTTCTTTCTTTGTCTCTGTGCTTTCCATGATATTCAACTTCTTAGAGTATTTGGAGATTAAAATAAGGCTAGAATGAATAACATGTCTCATAGATTCTGAAATCATTTAAAAATGGATGAAGTACGGAGAGACATGAGTATTGCTTCTTTTTTACATTAGTAATTTGAGTGTTTTATTTTTATTGGTTAGTTTTACTAGACATTTCTGAAGTTTTCCAAAAACTCAGCTTTAGGTTCTACTGATCTCTTGATTTTCAGTTTCAATTTCACTGATCTGTGCTAGTGTTATTTCTATTCTTCTGTTTCCTTTGGATTTAATTTTCTCTTCTTTTTCCAGATGTATTGATTCGTAAAAACAATATTGATTCCCCTAGTTCATCATATAAATATATTATTAACTATCAAGAGGATCCTGCAGTTTTTCTTATATTCTCAAGGGAAATTTTGAGCCTTTTATGATCCTTTGGATAGAAGGCATCTCCTTTGCAGATCCTGTGTTGGATTATGGGTGTATGAAGATGCCAATCTCTCAGTCTCGGCTTATGGCATGACCTGGTTGCACATGACCTCCTTGTCCTCATTTTTCCTGTCCTCCTCTTGCTAGTTACTTCTGGATACACACTGTTCCGTCTGTTTCTTCAATTTTCAAATTTTGTTTTCATAAGTTTGTTCACATTGATTACATTTAATATTTCAACACCAATCCCACCACCATTCCACCTTCCCACCACCATTATCTGAAAATTTCCCACCACCATTCAAGCCTGCCTGCCATAGGCACATACTAGATAATTTATTTCCTATTGCTTATTATGAATATCACGAGAGGTTGCATGGCTGCTTTTGTGGCCGCATGCTCCTGGAATTCTAAAATTGTAAATGATTGGGGTCCAGAGACATCTCTGTATGGAGCTAATCCATTTTGAGATTCATTTATGAGTTTCTGGATCAAGGCCATTAATGCACTGAGATGGTGCCTGGAGGCAGTTCTTGATAGTCAGGACCTCCAGCAGGCGGGGAGATGGGAAGGGATGGCCCGTCCCTGCCACCAACCTCTATGTGATCTGGCGTCTTCAGTCCCTGCTCCCCCGTACTTGGGTTTTTCTTTTGGAAGTTTGTGGCCACCGGGAGTTCATCTGGAGTGGGTGGACAGGGAACACCTGCCCCATCTGAGGTGACCAGGTGAAATAAGCTGGGCATGGGTCCCAAAGAAATCTCTGGTGACCTGATGTCTTCCGGGATTCACTGCTGAGTCTCTCCCATCTGTTTTCTCAAGTGTACAGATACTTTTCTAAATGCCATGACTTTGGGAATGTTAAGAAACATAGTCTTAATTATCAGTACCTTCTAACCTACCTGGACAGGCTTGGTGGATGCAAGCAGGTTGACTTGCTTCAACTCTCAGCAAATCAGGACAGATACTGCATTTCATTTGAGCACTACTGCAGAAGCGAAGCCCCGAATTAGGCGGATGCAGAAATCAGAGAAATCTTTCACATTTCCCTCAGTAAGATCTATCCCGAGGATTTTTTTTTCCTTAACATGAGATTTGGATGGGAGAATAGGGATAAAGGTGTGTGGCTGAATATAGGCTAATGACAACTAACACATTTAAAAGTAATACCCACCCACTGTCACCTAACCCTGATTGCAGGATCAGTGGTCTGGACCAGTTTGTCAACCTGAAGTGACAGAGAACTTCAACGTGTACTCCTGAAGAATTTGGAGGGGTTTAATATCAGGGGCCAGGTATACCTAGGCATCAGGTTCTGAGCGCTCCAAAGGCCTGAAGAAAGGCATTCACACATTTCTGAGTCCACCAGCATGAATCCTGAATCACAGAGGTTACTCTTCCTGGCTCTGCACTCAAGAATTATTCCTGGTGGTGCTCAGAGGACCATACGGGATGCTGGGAATTGAACTCGGGTTGGCGGCGTGCAAGGTACTGGAGCATCCCACACATGATAGCCATAAGAAGATTTTCGGCACACGGTTCTGCTTTTTCCAACAAGTAGATCACAAGCCCAGCGGACCACACTATTAAGCTGTCCGCCCGTCTATATGATAATGTATCCTGATAATGTATCCATGAGGTGGGGATTTTTGTGTACTACAGTAGAAAGCTTTTCAAAAGGAAAGACTACCATTTTAAAAAATGAATCAGACATTCCTTACAACCCATGTAGTAATTAAAAATGAAACCATTGTCATTTACTACCTATATTGCAAATCATAACACCCAAAAGGAGAGAGAGAGAGTAAAGGGAAATGTGTCTTCTACAGAGGCAAGAGGGAGAGGGGGAGGAGGGGACAGGAGGAGGCGGAGGAGGAGGAAGAGGAGGAGCATTCCCTGCCCCCTTCTGTTGTGAGGAGCGCTGGGTGCAATGACAGGGGTGCTCCCCCAAAGCGGGGGTCCTCTCCCCACCTCAGTAGGAGGAGGAGCGGGGTTCATACTCCAGACTCACTATCTGAAGCATTTCCCACAGAGACAGCAGCATCCCCCGGCTCGCCACACACACACACACACACACACACACACACACACACACACCCATTCCGGCAGTGGAGCCCCCCGAAGACCCACACAATCAGACTGTGGGGTCGGCGTGGTTGGTCCAAGGCAGTTTGCTGAGTCTGAGAGCTCACGCTTGGGGCCCCCAGAGACACCCAGGAGGGGCTGTGGTTTCCCTTCCGGTGGCAAGCGGATACCGAGCTGGGGGGCGGGGGGGGGTGCATGTGTGTATGTGTCTGTGAGCGCTCACGCGTGTGTGTGCACGTGAGTGTGTGTGTGTGCACGCAGGCAGGACTGCTTAGAACCGTCTGGATCATGAAAAGAAATAAAAGCTAGAGCCCCTCGGGGCGCCCAGGAAGGGAGACAGCACCGAGGCCTCCCTCACACGGCCGCCCTCGTGACAGGCAGAGGGTCCAAACCCTGCCCCCCACGCCCCACCTAGACAGCCCCGAAAGAGAAAGGCCTTTCAAACCCCCAGCCCAGGCCTGTCCTCCGGATGTCCCACCAGCAAACTGCTCAAGCCAGCAAGGGCGCCAGACAGGGTGGGCTGCTCCCGAGACCACTCTGTCTCCCGGGGTGAAGGGGCCCGGCACAGCCCTCTGCCCAGCTGGAGTGAAGAAAAGGCTCGATGCATTCAGGGGGACACGCGTGGAGGTGCCCACAGGCCACTGAGCAGGTCCCCATCAGCACCGCCAGATAGTGAACCCTGGAACATCCAAACTGCCCCCCAAAAGTGTGTGCACACCCATGCGTGCTCACTCACGAGTTCATTTTTTTTTTTTTACGAGAAAACTGCATTTTTCTGTACAAGGCTGGGCCTTCTCCCTGCTGGGGAAGGCACTGAGAGGGGCCGAGGTCAGGGTTCGCCAATGAACGTGGCTGCAGACCCACACGGAGGCACCTGGCCCTGGCACCAACACACACACACACACACACACACGCATGCATGAACACAGACACACACATACATGCATGCAACACACGCACACATGTGCACACACACATAGACACACACACACACGTTCCAGCGGCCAGAAAGGACCTGGGGGCAGAAGCCCGGTGTGGAAGGACAGGGAGGACTCGGGCCCAGTCCCCTCACGCCACCCGAACATCTCTGACAATCGCCCGCTCCCCAAGCACCCTCCCGCTCCCCCAGAGCCAAGGGGCCCCACACAGGCCACGGGGCCAGGCCGTGCCTCCAGCTGCAAAGCTGCAAACGCAAATCACAATTGGTAATAATCGCCACCATCACCGCAGCCAGGGAGAAACACCCCGAATTCTAGTTCAAGACAGGTGGAGG
The DNA here is from genome assembly GCA_028565675.1 of Sorex palustris. NCBI lineage: Eukaryota > Metazoa > Chordata > Mammalia > Eulipotyphla > Soricidae > Sorex > Sorex palustris. The sequence continues at coordinate 3,941 of JAOXYA010075971.1, forward strand.
GAGGGGTAGCACACGGTGGGGGTGGAGGGGTGGGTGCCAGGCTCTTAAACCGTGAGCCACCAACGTCACCGCTGCCACCATCATGCCGGGCTTGTTTACAACCACCGGCTCCACTTCCCCTGGAGGCTCGACACCTGCTTCCTACGAAGCCTGCCCGCTGGCCGCCAGCCTCTGCCTCCCCGGGGTCTGCGCTGCTGCCGCCGCTGTGGGCACACCCCAGCCCCCAGCATGCCAGAGAGGCCGGAGGCGGGCAGCCCACGCACACTGAGCACACACACACACACACACACACACACACAGTCAAGTTCCCGAGAGGGAGAGAGAGGGAGAGAGACAGAAAGAGAAGGAGAGAGACAGAGAGAGGGAGAGGAAGACAGAGAGGTGATAACAAGGGCTGGGGGGCCATGGGAGGAGGGAGACAGGGGCAGCCCTGGGGGCACAAATAACCCAAGTGTGGAGGATGCTTCAAAGGCAACACAAGAGGCCTCGAGACAGGGGGGAATAAAGAAGCAGCCGGCCGAGGACAGAGCCAGCAGGGGCGGGGCGGGAAGGGCTAGCACCCCCACACCGGACCCCCAAGGCCGCCAAAGCTGGGAGTCTGCTGCTGGCCCCCAGGAAGGGTCAGACAGGGGCAGGGCAGCACAGGAGCCCAGTTCATCCGGGGTGTCCCTCGTGGTCCAGGCCCGCCCCTCCCGGTCATCTCCAGAAGCCACCGTCAGAGGCTGTGGGGTACCCACCCACGGGAACCCGCGTGGCCCTCCCACCCCAAGTGTGAGATCTTGGAGGTCCCAGCAGGGCAGAAGAAGACAGAAGCTCGGGCCTTCCTCCCAGGGAGCAGGACACCCCCACCCCCCTGCACTCCAGAAGGCAGGAGTTTTGGTTTTGGGGTGCAAGAGCTTCAGCCCGGACCCACCAACAGCAGGGGGCTGGGAGTCGGGGGCGAGAGGAGAGCCCCTGTCCCCACACACAGCCCTCACACCCCAGCTTGCTCTGGGACTTCTTGATCAAATGAGAAACAGCCCCCGGGGAAAAAAAAGAGAAACCCTAAATCTTGCTACCGACTTGCTCCAACCTCCGCCAAAGATACATCCCTGACACCCGTCCCCCACCCCCCCTCACCCAGAACCCCAGCCCTGAGGTCACACGCCCTGGTCGGCAGAAAGGAAAAACGCGGAGAAGCATGGGGAAATTGCAAGCGTGCTCCCGGGTCCTGAGCCCACAGGTTTTGCTTCTGACGAGTCCAGCGTGTTTCGATCAGCGAGAAGCGCGCATCTCTGCATCTGAGACCCAGAGTCTGCATCTGGAAGCCCCCCCCACAGCCCGCCGACCTCCCCAGGGCCAGGAAGCACCCCAGAGACAGGGCGGAGAGCCGTGCTGCTACACACCCGCTCACTCGGCGTCTTCCCAGGGACCAGCCGGGCCCAGCCCAGGCCAGCAGCAGCCCAGCCGGCAGCCAGCCGGGGCCACCACCACCGACCATCACTCCAACCTGTCACTTCCAGGTTCATCCTGACACACAGCATCCCCCCCCACACACACACACACCCTTATTGCTTTTATTTTTAATTCTCAACAGCAGCCATGCTGAGGCACCCGCTAATCACAAGAACACTGGCACGAACACCGGCATTCAACTTTCTTGAGTCACGACCGGGTGTTGTTTTGGTAGCAAACACTTCACCCAGCGAGCGAGCCGCGTTCCGACAGTTAAGTGGAAGGGGGTCATAAAAAAGTTATGGACGACACACGCTTGGAGGTTGTTTTTTCTTTTCTCTCTCTCTCTCTCTCTCTCTCTCTCTCTCTCTCTCTCTCTCTCTCTCTCTCTCTCCCCACCCCACCCCAACCCCCCACCTTTCTTTTAACTTTGAAGTCGCTGAATTTTGTGTGGTCTGGGATTTCGTGATCATAAAAATCGCTCGGGCTGGCTCATTCAACACCCCGGCAGACTATCAGCTGCCTGCAAAAAGGAGGCCTGGCGCGTACTCCCAGCAACGACACAAAAGGCACGCTCACCGCCGGCAGCCACCGCCACAGCCACCGCACGCCACCCTGCTCATTCAGCCCTATCTGGTATCGCTTTGGCAGGGAACACGAGACCGTGTCCCTGCGCCCGGCCCGGCCACTTCCCACTGCCCAGGCTCTGGACACTGGGTCCTTGGGCCTGGGGGGCAGAGGCGGCGAGGTGCATGCCCAGGGCTGAGCCCAGGCTAGGCTTAGGGCAGTGGGAAGGGGAGCATGCAGGGACCCCAGGCCCACACTACAGAGTGCTGGCAAGTGACGCAGCCCAGAGCTGCCGGTGGCCTGTCCCTTCCTAGTCTCCTGGCTCCCTTCCGTCAGCCCAGCATCAGGGACCAAGCTCACGTCTCCTTCCCAGCCGGGCGCTTGGCACCAACATTGCTCATGATTACAGGTGGCGGGTGCACCATCTCCCCACTCCTCCCCACTGTGACCCCAGCCCGGACCCTCGACTAGTGTCAGCTATAGGGAGGACCAAGCAGGTGGCCTTCCCAGACGACCTGAGCTCAAGGAGGTGTGGGACACTGTCCCCAAGGAAGCACAGCCCCAGTGGCTCCTCTGGGCATCGCGGGGGGGGGGGGGGTACTGAGAGCCCCCCACCCCCAGGCCAGCACCGAGGGTGGGGACAGCCACAGGGAGCTGTTTGTGCTCCTGGTGGTGTCTCTTGGGTCCAGAGTCACTGCCCGGCCTCCAACTGGCCCGATTCAAACACGAAATGAAGTCGAGAAATCATCAGATAAATCGCCGGCCCTCCGAGCCGGAGAGCGAAGGCGCTTTCTGCGGCTGATGACGGCGCTCAGCTTTTGTCTGACCTAATTTATTTCTCTTTCAGGTTAGCATAAAGCACCCTTTCCTGCCTCGAGCAAACTCTTCTGCCCAGAGAGCAGATTCGAGCGCCAGGCTCCAGCGAGCCCTGCAGCCAGCCGGCCGGGGTCTGGGACATGGGAGAGAAACCCTTCTGGACCTAAAGCCCCAGGAGTCTCTAGCTAGCCCTGAATTTCACATGGAAGTTGGGGGGCGGGGGGCAGGGAGGGGGGTGAGGGCTTCATTCAAAAAACTACGCACTGAGAGCCCTGTTCGGGGGGCAAAAGGCATTCGCCCCCGTCTGCAGCACACACGCCTTCCCAACAAAGTTTTACATGTCCTTGGAATTGGCATTTTTATCTCTTGGGGGAACGGCTGCCGTTTCCCCCCGAGTACAGTGGGAGCATTACTTAATACGTGGACTTGGAGACGCAAGTGTTAGAAAAACCCGAGTTAAAAGGATTTCCATCCATCGTGCTGCTTGAAGTCCGTGACTGCCCCAGAGCACAGTGGAATAGCGAAAAGCTGTCTTTCCTCGCTATCTCCCACCCCCACCCCAGACGACCCCCCCACCACCACCACCACCATCATTGGCCCCAGCACAAGTGTCTCCACAGACTCCTGGACAATTTCGGCAAGTCCAAGCCCAGGCTCCGGGCGCGAGGGAAACACACCCATCCAAAAGGAACCATCTTAAATCTGATCAAGACAACGGGGCATCTTAAATCTGATCAAGACCTCTGGAAAGGGGCATGCCCATCACGGGCCCGGTCTCCCCAACTTCTCCTCTCCTCTGGTCCTGCTCGGTTCTCTGCAGGAAAATCAATCTTGCACTTCACACTTAAAGACATTTTGCAGCCGGTCCACCTCGGTAGCTGCCTTGCCCCGCTCGGCGGCGGGCCCAGCCATGACACGGGCGCCGAGCTCCCCCTAGCTGCAGCGCGCCGGCCGGCGGGCCACCAGCCTCGGCCCTGCAGCCATGGAAAGTTTATTTTGGAAAGTGCCTCATCACGACAAGCACCTGGGTGAAAGCGCACAGACAGGACGGAGGAAGGGAGGGATAGGAGCAGGGACGTCGGGGTGACAGCCGAGGCTGCCCCGTCCCGCTAGGGCAGGCGTGAGAATGGTCACTGCAGGAATACGGGAATCTGTTGGCTGACACCGCCTCTCTCCAACCTGAGACTGAGTTCTGATGATGCCCATGGCCAGAGCAGCCTTCCCTGCAGTGTCCAGGGCCCAATCGGTCTTGCACGGAGATTCACACACACACACACACACACACACACACACACATAGACCCCAACCAACCGCGACCTCGGCCTCCGTCCGGATCTCTAGGCCATACTTCTAGGCCAGTTCACCAGAACCAACCACGCTGGCTCACACGACTCCTATTTCCACTGGGAAGTAGTTTTCCCCAAACCAGATTCCCCCTGCCCCAAAAAATGAACAGGGCAAAATCCGGGCCGTCAGAACCCTCCCCCAGTCCCGGCAAAGGCATGTGTGCACGGACATAATATTTGAAACCGCGGGTGTCCCCGGAAAAAAGGGACCCTTTCAAAATAGCAGGGGTGTGTTAAAATCCACCCAGGGCCGTTTCCCCTCGGGTGGGGACGGCCGATGAATCGAAGCAGCCTCCTGGAGCGGCTCGGAGGATTCTCTCTCCTCCCCTGGACCCAGAGAGCCCGGCTCCACGCACACAGCTGCCTCCTGTGGAGGAAACACTCCGACTTCACAGCCCCCTAACAGGTCCCTAAAACGGAGAGACAAAAGAGGCACCCAGGTCTCCGTGGCCCCCTGTGGAAGGCAGGCGAGGTGAACTATCAGAAGCCCCTTCCCTGGAAAGGGCCAGGGGGTTATGCGGGCAACCCTGGCCAGGCAGCCGTGCAGAAACAGCTCGGCCAAGTTCCATCACCAGAGCTGGGGCACTCGCCGAGCACGCGTGTACCCCTACAGGCAACCACGCGTGTCCCCAAGAAACCTGTTGGAGGGGTGAAGAAGCCACCTTCCCGTGGGGGCATGGGGGTGGCTGACCGGCCGTGTCTCACTTTCTTCCCAAAGCCCCCAAGTTCCACCTTGGGCTGGAGGTCACGACCCTCTCTCCTCTCTTTTCTGATGTCCCCAGGAGCTCAGGCCGCCCTCCCTGCCCTGCGCTGGGCCCTCCCCGCTCCACAGGGCCCCGTGTTCTTCTGTGTCTGTTTTGATGAACAGTCAGGCCTCAAAAGCCAGGTGCCTCTGGGTGAAATCTTCTGAGATAAACCAGAACCCGGGGTTCCCATCCTCGGCTGCGGCCGCGCTCGAAACCCACCCCTCTCTGCTCTGCCCAGACACCTAGCCAGCTCGTTCTAGACTCTTCTCTGACCCAGCCGCCCAAGACTCCCCCACGCTACGCGTGTGCTCCGTGTGCGTTTGCCACACCATCCGTCAGTTATCCTAAGTTGCATCATCCCTGAAGAATCCGGTCGCCTGCTCCCTGGGTGAAATGTTCCTTCTACATTTAAAACCCAGCACAAGGGAACCTCGACCCCTGAGCCGGTTTAGGGCTGCGACAGCACCCTGCCTGCTTCCCCAGGGGGGCACAGGCCCCCTCAACCCACACACACACACACACACACACACACACACACTCAAGTCCTTGCAGAGAGGTGGTCGGTGTGCTTGGGCCTGCACAGGAGCGAGCTCTAGGGTTGGCCCAGGACACGGGGAAAAGCCGTTTGATCATAAAGAACTAGTCGGACCACTCTCCCTGCTCCGAGCCCTATACATGCCCTGGACGCGTGTGCACCCCCCCCCCTCCCCACACACACACACACCCAGCCTTGGCTGCCTGCTCTGGGCAGTTCCTGTGCTTCTGCTTATTCCTTTCTGTGCCCCGGCCCTGGTGTCCGCCGGCTCTCCCCAGCCGGGCACAGAGCTCCGAGCAAGCGTGGCCACAGAGAGACAAGGAAGAAATGAAGGATGGAAGGAAATGCAACCAGGTTCCCCCTACCCCCCCTGCCCCAGCCCCTCACTCCCAGCTGCCAACCGTCCTTCCGGGTCCCTGATCTCTCCAGAAGAGAAGCAAGAAGGAAAGACGGGAGGACACACAACCTGCCCCTCTAGCCCTGACACCATGGCCAGCACCGCGGGCTCCTCCAGTGCCCCCCCCCCCAGACAGCCCCTTCTCCGACCTCCCCCCTCCTCAAAATCAACCCCTTGCAATTATACACCAGCGGCTGGGGCAAACTGCCTCCTGCAAGTATAGACCTTCACACCAGCGCTCCGACAGCCCTCGCGGAGGGTGGCAGGCAGGCAGGCAGGGGAAACCAGGGCTGGGAAGAGGACAAAATGACAACTGCAGGAAAGGACCTTGATCCAGCCAGGCTCCAAACTGGTGGCGGCACATTCTGTTTTATTTAAATGCAACCAGTGACTCTCGCTCTGGAGAGACTTCCACGGTGGAAAATCGAGGAGAAGTTCTCTGCCCTCCCTCCAAAAAGGCATTATTTCCTTCACACACACCCCCTTTTCCCCAGGCGAACCCCACTGTATTATCTAGTCCCCTCCCCTTGCCCCCCCTCCAAATAATAATAAATCCACAAATTCTTACTAACGTATCTGCCGTAACAAAGGAGAGATGGCAAGGCGCAAAAAAAACATCTCCGAGCAGATGGTTTCCTAGGCTGGGTATTCAGGGGAGGGGAGAACCCCCTTTTCCTATCTCGATATTTATTTATTTATTTAAATTTTTGTAAAATCTAACATACATATTCGGCTCTCGCCAGCCCGCCCGCCTGCCCGCCTGCCTGCCTGCCCACCGGGGCAGCCAGTCCTGGCTGGCGGACGGGCAGGCGGTTGGGTGCAGAAGCGGCGGCTTAAGGCGCGCAGCAGCCCGGGCCCCAGCCCGAGGAGAGGAGGTGGCTCCTCAGGGCGCATTTTGCAGGCAACCCGACCTGCCCGCCTGCCCGTCTCTGTGGCACCCCGAGGATGTTTCCTTTCTCTTGCAATAATAAAATTATAAAAAAAAAAAAACGTTTTTTTAAGAAAAAGAGGCAAAGGAAGAGAGAAAGAGAGGAAGGAAAAGCAGCTGCGACGCAGGCACAGAGAGAAAAGGACCCGCGACGCGGGCGGGCAGGCGCGCGGAGCAGCATCGGCGGCGGCAGCAGCGGCGGCAGCGGGGAGCGACCGTGCCCGGGCGGGCAGGCGGGCACCGTGGAGGCGGCCCCCGGCCCGGCCACCCACCCGCCGGCCCGTGCGCGCGCGCGCCTTTGCCCCTTTCTAAAGAAACCCCAGCCGGGCCCTGAGCCCGCCCGCCGGGCCACTCGCCGGGAACGCACAGGCTTGCAGCCGGCGGGCCCGGGCGACCTGCCTTGTTTATTTAGCCACGGGAGAGGAGAGCGCGGCGGATGGGTAAGCCGAGATGGGAAGAGGTCTCTCTTTTCCCTTTTTTTTTTTTGGCTCTCCCCTTGAACTATTTTGCAAGCACATCCCTCTCTCCTCCACTCCTCGCTGATCACCCCCCTCCTTTTTTTTCTCCCCCCCCCAATCCCACCCCCGTTGGCGGGGATTTTTCACCAACCCCCAATCTCTCCCCCCCCCACTCTTCCACCTTTTTTATTTATTTTTTTTTATTTTGGAGTAGGGGGGGAAGGAACGTCAGAAGGATCACTGGGGACTTTTATTTAATTTTTTTTGTTTTTTTTTTGTTTTTTTTTTTT
>JAOXYA010075980.1:0-11457 GCA_028565675.1 Sorex palustris
CCTGATTGGAAGGAGGAGAGGGATGGCTTCAGCTTTGTTGCTGAGCCGTGCGGCTCAGCTCCCGTCCCGCGCAGATCCTATCTCTATAATTTTGCTTTCCCAGATTGTTCTACAGTTGGAATCACACAATATGTAACTTTTCCAAATCAGCTTATTTCTTATTATTAAAATGCACTTAAATATATTCCCTCTCTTTTAGTAGATTAACATGCATTTTTTCTTTAGTATTAAATAATATTTGATTTTCTAAGTATATCACAGTTTTCTTATCTATTCAACTACTGAATGACACATAAAATGTATTAGTCTTCCAACAATTGTTCTTTTCTATTGTGTTAGCTATTCTTTTGAATATTTGAGAAGGAATCCAATAGCAAAACAAAAGCAAGGGGAGAAATAAGGTGTTTCAGTGTCATAATATAAGGACAAAACTGTTTGCATTCCAGAATTAAATTACTCTTCCCATATCCAAACTCAGAGGGCTTATGTACTTGGCAACCTCACACATAATCCATGTTCTCAGAGTAGCACCCATTGTTTTTTCTAAATGTCTTCATAAAAGTCATAGTTGGCATGCATGTCATTGAAATAATTAAGGTACATCCAATGTGGAATTTATCATTTCCCAAATTTCCCCTTCTTCCTGTATTTTCATGAATATGAGACATTGTAATAAATGTGTGAATCGCACCTTGTATAGTAGGTAGATTTTCATTCTCTCCTAGAAATCATGTCACTTATCTTGGAAATTAAGTGTGACTCTGACTGAAATCCTAAACAAAAATCTAATGATTTCGTAGAACAACACAGTGATTGTATAACCTTCCACACTATAAATATAATTATATATAGTCCACATTATATATAATTATATATATAATTAAATTGAGAAGCTTTAATTGCAGTGTTTGTAGTTCTTGTAAATTATATATTTTAATTACATCCCAGTTTTCCCTGATTATTAAATTTTCTCATATTCTTGTTCTATCTATGTTGAGTAGAAATTGATTTTTTCCCACAAAATCAAATTAATTTTTCAGTTTTTGATCTAATTCATCTCTTCCTTGGTATAAAATAAACTTTGGTTGAAATAAATGGAAAAAGGAAGGAAAGACAAATGTTGAGTAAAGTTTTTACCTACCGGCATATTTTAAGATAGTGTATTCCCATCTTTTGATCTGTGAATGTAAATTCACTTCAGTTATTTAAACATAAATAGGAGTTTCATCTTGCCTTTTGAACTCAAATTTGGTTAATATTTGTTTATCTATAGAGTGTGACCATTTTTTATTTTCCCAGTGTTGTTATCAAAATATTATACATTTATGCTGAGTGACCTCATATGGGTTAAAAATCAGATTTTAAATCACATGAATAAATATTAAAACCCAGTTCTCAAGAGGTCAAAAATCAATGCCTTTGCTGTTTATATTTTAATTAAATAAGTGCATTTGTCCTGTACAGATATTCTATCTAAACTTTTATTTGGCAAACATTGAAGCTAGCAAAAATGTCTTATAATGCAAATTTTGATTTAGCACTTAAAATTAAAACTTTATTTTAATGGGGTTGAGTCTGTACTCAACCAAAAGGGTTGTGTGCTTTGGGGATGTCCCTGCCTCTGTGCTCTTGCAAACCAGAATCACAGCCTCAGTAGCTACTTGCAAGGCACATAGCTTAACTCCTTAAACTATTTCTCCAGTTTCTGAAAGTTAAATACTTAATCTGTTTTCATAACTGAAATTAATTGTCTAACAGGCAATTGTTAAATAAAGTTTTTGTTGAAATGTGGATAGTAGCTTGAGATCTCATTTTGATTTCTTGAGAGAGAAGGAACACTTTTTTAAAATACTGCAGGAGAAATTCAAGCATTAGACTTTTATTTCTCAATATTTTCTTTCACATATATATACATATTTTTTCAAGATTGAAACAATTTTTGAAGATCAAATTAACATCTTAATGATTATCTTATATATATTGAAACTGTAAATATAAAAGATAAAACAGCTAAGTCAAATAGCACTAGTTAAACCATAGGTAAACAAAATTTATTCTTATCCTTCTTGGCTATTTATTCCTGTAAAATTTACATTTAGCACTGGTAATTTCCTTTGACATATTTCTTTCATAGTCCACTTAATAGCTAAATTGTTGGACCTGGCATATCACAGCAATTCATAAACACTTAGTTGAAAGACTCAATTCTCTAATTGTGAAGGGTTTTTAGTTCAAAAAAAGCCCTGGTTTTCAGAAGAAAAATCCATCAAAAAAGGGTAAGGAAAGATTGAGGCAAAATTATTACTATATTTGATATACTCATTACTGTCATAAAGCTGGCCCAGAAGTCAAAAGTTAAAAACTTGAGAATGTGAAGTCAGTGCTGATTTACTGACTGTGTTCTCAAAGAGGTTTCTTTTTGTCTGCTGAAAAACTTTAAAAAATTCTCCAACTTAGAAACTGTGTTCCTGATTTTTTAGCACTAATGTCCCTTTTCCTTTACTATTTTGGAAGATAAGATGTGTTGACAAGCAAAAAGAGGAGAATGAATAAGAGCATTTTCGTTCTTCCTCCTTGATTGGAGTGGTCAGAAGCAGCCAAATGATCTTGCATATCCGTTTGAGATGATTCTTAGGAGTTATGACACCAGTGTCTTTTATGAATATCAGTGTTAGTCTGTGGTCACCTTTTTCCCAACTTTTGATGGCAACCATTACCTACAGATCCTAAGATTCTCAAATTCATAAAAGTCATGAAGCTTAACTAGTTGGATTATTTCAAGATTTTTTGGCATGTATCTCTGGAAACATGAAGGAATAAGAGATAATTAGAGAGAGAAAACAGAAAAACAGAGACCAGAAATCTCAACAGTAGTGCCTCATTGGATAGGGGCAAGAAACCTGCACAGAATAGAATTTGGAGCTCTGTATTTTAGGTTTCTTGTCTCATAATTTGTGACTTTGGCCAAGACAATCTGTATCCCCAAAACTATTTACCACAAAATGTTTTATCTAATCCTCCAAATTCAATTCTTGGCTCTAGTTAGGGATAAACTAAAATACATTCATATTAAAGACCATAGGAGACCAAATGTATATAATATTTTCTTACTATAACATCCCCCTCTAATACCAGGAGATGTGGCCCTGACCTTTTTTTATTGACATTATTTGTTTTTAATATGTAATTTCAGAGAGGCTTCTTTATATCTATATATGTGTGTAATCAGCACCCAGACCACCAGTTCCAGGGTTATCTTACCACCAAGATACCCTTCCCCCTTTGATGATCTCTCCTTTACTTCTATAACCAGAGCTTTCACTACATCTATGAGTGCTGTTATTTCTTGATAGTTTGCTAGCTTTAATAATTCATAATCCAAATACTATCTGATAGTATCTTTATTTCACTTAGCATAATCACTCCAAGTTTCATATATTTTGTCACAAAATGGATAATTTTATCTTTATAAAGGTAGAATAGTCTTCCACTGAATATATCACAGATTTACCAACTCATCTGTTAATGATCATGAAGGTTGATTCTCTATTTGAGGGGTTATAACTGATACTGCTATAAACATAGATGCCGCTCTGTCTAACTTTCATTGATTTAAAGAAGGCCTTTGATTCTGTTGAAATGGAAGCAGTCATCGAAGCCCTAACCAAACAGCATTCAAACTCAATACATCAGGATCCTCCATTAGCTGTGTTATGGATTCACTACCAGGTGAATCCAGCTGTATTATGGATTCTCACCATTCTACAAAGGAGTGATCATCCATGTAAAGAGAGGGGTTCGGCAGGGTGATATCATGTCATCGAAACTCTTCAGTGCCACCCTTGAGAACATCATGCGACGACTGGAATGGGAAGGAGTGGGACTGAAGATAGATGGTCGGCAACTACACCAACTCCGCTTTGTTGATGACATCACTCTAATAACACCAAACATTAGCCAAGCAGCACAAAAGCTGGCCAACTTTGACCATGAATGTGGAAAGGTCGGACTACAGCTGAATCTCATGAAGACAATGTTCCCGAGAAATGGTCTAGTTCCTGACGCTCCATTCGCTCTCAGTGGAATGAATATCTCTGAATGCAACAGTTATGTGTACCTAGGTCGAGAAGTCAACATGAAGAATGACCTGACACCTGAGTTGCGCAGGAGGAAGAGAGCAGCTTGGAACGCCTTCAAGAGCGTCGAAGAAATAGCTAAGAGGATGAAGAACCTCCAGCTCCGGGCACATCTCTTTGATTCCACTGTTCTTCCTGCATTAACATATGCCTCAGAGGCCTGGGCCCTACACAAACAGGATGAGAACACTATTAGGGTTTCCCAAAGAGGAATTGAAAGAGCTATGCTTGGAGTATCACGTTTAACACAAATGAGAGAAAGAATTCGGAGTTCTGACCTCCATCAACGATCAAGAATCAGGGAAGCTGTCACGTTTTCCAAGGTGTCAAAAATCAGATGGGCTGGACACGTAATGAGATTTAGAGATGACCACTTGACTATGCCATTACTGACTGGATTCCATGGAATGTCAAAAGATCGCGTGGCCGCCCACCTACCAGATGATCAGACTTCTTTGTCAAGATCCTGAACAATCGGTTTGAGGCACTTCATGTTCCTAGAACGAGTAGACACCATTGGGCTACACTAGCACGTGACAGGGACAAATGTAGATGTTACTGGCACCAGCTCGAGCAAATCGATGATTAATGGGAAGTCAAGTGATCAAGTCAAGTATTTCAGAAATAGGAAAATGGTGGCATTGTGAAATAGAAAATCGATAGATGCAAAGGTCTTTGACAGGGCTATCACAGTACTATAAATTGAGAAATCCCAAGGCTCTGTAGTGATCACAAATTTGTCTAATCACAGTAGTCTTCCAACCCTGAGGAAGAGATGTAAGAGGCCTCAGGCCTTCTTAAATTTTTCTTTTCTTTCTTTTTTTTTAAATTTTTATTAGTGACAAATAAAAATAGTCTCCTACCCCGTGCCTAACTGTCCTCACCAGGGCCCAACAGCTGAGGACCTCCGGGACCCAGCCAAAGTCATGCTGAGTCCACTCTCCACACGCTTGGATGAGCCTCATGCATAAAAGAACTGGTAGAGGAACCTAGGTGTGAGGGACCCAGGGCTGAGATCTCCAAGCCTTCACGGTTTGGGACTGGACCTTCCAGTAGCTAGACAGTTACAGCTACCAACTGCCGTGTAACCCCAACAATGGCCCCAACAGGATTCAGAGATTATCACACCAAGCTCCCAGGCCACAAATGCGGCCGTGCGACTTTTTATTTATATTATTTAATTTTTAAGGCTACCTTGAATATCCACACGGTAGAGCCTGGCAAGCTATCCGTGGTATATTCGATATGCCAAATCCAGTAAAAAAAAAAAAATGGATCTCATTCCCCTGACCCTGAATACGAAAGAGTCAAGAAGGATGTGGAAGGAGAGGCTGATAAAATCCCAAGGTCAAACTAGGTTGCCAAAACGAAGAAGGACAAAACACAGCGGTAGGGCGTTTGCCTTACAAGCGGCCAAAATGGCCGACATGAGTTTGATTCCTCCACCCCTCTCGGAGAGCCTGGCAAGCTACTGAGAGTATCTCCCCTGCATGGCAGAGCCTGGCAAGCTACCCATGATGTATTCGATATGCCAAACACAATAACAACAAAGTCTCCAATGGAGACGTTACTGGGCCCGCTTGAGCAAATCAACGAACATTGGAAGGGCCTTTACCTTTACCTTTACCTAAGTAGAACATTATTTTGTTTTGGGCCACACCACGTAGTACTAGGGGCTTACTCCTGGCTCTGCACTAATGGGACTTTCTTGGCAGTAATTGAGACATTTGGTGCCAGAGATTGAATCTGGGTCAGCTGCATGCAAGACAAGGTCATTACCTATTGTACTATTGCTCCAGCACCCCTAATGGAACTTTCTTATGATCTTAGTTATCTCATTTCTGAGTGTTTACTAAAAACAAAACAAAAATCACAAACACAAATTTTAAGAGAGAATTCTATGGTTTTCTTTTTTGCTGTTTATGAAGTTCTATTTGTAATAACTAAGAGCTAGAAATATCCTCTGAGTCCATCAATGGATGAATAGCTAAAATCATTTGTGGTCTACATACACAATGAATGGGGTACTATTAGACAATAAAAGATGAAATTCTCCATATACAACAGCACCAATGAAGTTAGAGTTTTCTTTTTTCTTTTTTTTTGCGGGGGGAGGGGGCACACCTGGAGATGCACAGGGGTTATTCCTGGCTCATGCACTCAGGAGTTAGTCCTGGCGATACTCAGATTTTTATGCATAGTTTTCACTTTTTGCACTGTTGAATATCTTCTGCCATCAAGACAATGAGTCTCATGGAATAATTAGGGTCTTGAAAATAATGAATATATTTTATGTATGAAGAATGCCTGTAGGTCAAGGATAGTATATGGTATGCTGGGAATCGAACCAGGTTCAACAGTGTGCATGGCAAATGCCCTACCTACTGTGCTATCACTCCAGCCCCGAAGTTAGAGTTTTCTTATTCATAGTGAAATAGTTATAGAAACCAGACACAGACAACACAATTTGATTTTCACACATATATGACATACACAAAAGTCAAAATTAGATTAAAATGCATATTTTGATTAAAAAATCAATTAGGGGTAATTAGAAGGGAAGGGAGAATACAGTGGTTAAATTTAGGTAAAAGTAACAATTGTATATATGATACAGAAGATTTGGGCTTTTAGTGGAGACTTAATGTCGCACAGACACTTTTTTAAGGATCAACTGTACATTATGCTATAATGCAATGTTATTTCAAAAAAAGAAACTAATTTCTGCCTCCAACAAATAATGACACACTTCATGGGTTTTCATATTTTGTTTTGTCTTCTTTTCTCTGTCTCCACCTTTCCAACGCACAGACATGCAAAATTATACTACTGGGTCTTTCGTAGATGTGATATTTTACTTCCAGAGTGCAGGTTTATGGATGTTGACCCAGACCCTATGGTCTCTTCATGGAATGAAGTTCTTTAGCCAATCAAGTTCATTTTAAGGTAGTTTGTAGGGAATTAAGTTGTTTCTCTGGGCTTCTGAGGTCTCTTCCCTTTGCCACAAAGTTTTAGCTTTCTTTATATCTTGGCCCCAAAATTCGCGGGAAGTGTGTGTGTGTGTGTGTGTGTGTGTGTGTGTGTGTGCAGGCACACACATGCACACATGCATATGTGCATATACACTCACACCCATGTATGTTCCTGTCTGTGAGTAGGAAGCAAGGGATTATCTTTTCTGTTCTTACTGACATTCTCTGCTTGTTTACATCTAATCCCTGACTGTAAATAGTACATATTACTTGGTTCAAAAGACAATCTGGAAAACTACTATTTTAAAATAGGCAAATTATATCATGCAAAATAAGTTAAAGGATTCTGAATCATTAGAAAGCCAATTGCCTCTACAATTATGATGACTGACAGGTGTGTAATTTTATCATTGAAATTATTACAGGTTCCAGCATGTGCAATTTTTCTTTTTCTTTTTTTATAGTTTTATTGAGATAGATTTTATATAGCGTTATATGACTTTAAAGGTACACAACCTCATTACTTCGTGTTTTATCATAAAAGTATTACCACAATGTTATCACATAACATCCACCACCTTGTGATTAGAAAACATGAAATCCGGGGACTGAATTTGTCTTTTAACTCTCACCAAAGTAATGAAAGTTTTGTAAACATGATTGTTAGTTGTTTTTAGTTCATTTTTAAAAAGGGGAGGATAAAACTTTTTGGAGGGTGGTTTAATAAGTGCTACCAAGAACTGTTAAATTTGTGACATTCCCCATCATAATGGCACTACCAGTTGACTGGTTTGGTTCCAACTGCTAAGTTAACAACACGAAATAAATTCCCCTAATGAGTGAATGTTTGTTCGTTCCAAACGTCTTCGAATGCAGCAGTTATGTGTACCTGGGTCGAGAACCCAACCTGAGGAACCACTTGGCGCCAGAACTGCGCAGGAGGAAGAGAGCAGCAAGGTACGCCTTCAAGAGTGTTGAAGAAGTTGTGAAGAGGACGAAGAACCTCTGGCTCCAGGCTCATTTTTTCGATTCCACCTTTCTTCCTGCACTAACATATGCGTCAGAGACATGGGCCCTACAAAAACAGGATGAGAATCCATTCAGATCACCCAAAGAGGAATCGAAGGAGCTATGCGTGGAGTATCACGCTTCTCTCAAGTAAGAGAAGGAATCCGGAGTTCCGACCTCCGTCCATGATCGAAGATCAGGGATGCTGTTTCATTTGCCAAGGGGTCGAAAGTCAGATGGGCTCAACACACAATACGATTTGGAGATGATCACTGGACTAGAGCTGTTATCGACTAGATTCCATGGGATGTCAAAAGAACATCTGACTGCCCACTGACATGGCCGGACTTCTTCATCAAGACTCTGAATAAATGGTTTGAGGCTCTTCATATTCCTGGAGTGAGCAGAGGCCTCTGGGCTACATTACCACGTGACAGGGATGAATGGTGATGTTACTGGAGCCCCCTTAAGCAAATTTGACACACAACTAGATGACAAGTGATTATAAGTGATTACAATGGGTGAATGAACTAGTGATAAAGAATATCAGGAACTGAGAAATATTGAATGCCTTTAATAATATCTGATTGCTCATATTTTCACTGTAGTATATTTACAGAAAATCCAAACAAATCACTTTATTTTCTTTTGTTAATTTCTTTTTAGGGGGTGGGGCTTTTGGGGTCACACCCAGCAATGCTCAGAGGTTACTCCTGGCTCTGCACTCAGGAATCACTTCTGGCAGTGCTGAAGAAACCATATAGGATGCCAGGGATCGAACTCAGGTTAGCCACGTGTAGGGCAAACACCCTACCTACTGTAGTATCACTCCCGCCCCCAAACAAATCTTTTTCAAGACTGCCCTTTCCACGGGAAATGAATGATTTTGTCTATATTGAGCCCAAAGTAAGCAAAAATAAATGAAGTGTGTTTCATTTAAATATCTGGAATTTTGATGAAGATTAAATGCCTCTTTAGCCAGTTTGGTGGGGAGGGTAATTTTTGTCGAAAATTTTAAAACAAATCTTAAAAGTTACTTAAAGTTTGCATTCAGTTTGCAAAGCACAATATCATAATACAAGGAATGTAAGACAAAAATAACAGAAAGGGGGAGGACTGAAGTGATAGGACAGCAGGCAGGGCATTTGCCTTGCATGCGACCAACCTGGGTTTGGTTCCCAGCATCCCATACGGTCCCTCGAGAACCACCAGGAGTAATTCCTGAGTGCATGAGCCAGGAGTAACCCCTGTGCAATGCTGGGTGTGACCCAAAAAGTAAAAACAATAAATAAATAACAGTAAGGGGCCCTGAGCTTCATCCTGTAACTGCCTCCGGTTTCTACTTCTCTAACCTTTACTACTAAATGGAGCTCCCTTACTTTTAGGATAAGATAGAAGTGATAAGAATTAGTTCCTGGTTTCCTTCTGAGTAGAGGCTATCCACCCAATGGAAACAGATGGTATACTCCAAGATATATTGAGGAGGTCTTAACTGCACACTGTCCTCCCGTTGTTCATCAATTTGTTCAAGTGGACCCAGTAACGTCTCCATTGTGAGACTTGTTGTTACTGTGTTTGGTATACCGAATACATCACGGGTAGCTTGCCAGGCTTTGACGTGCGAGCGAGATACTCTCGGTAGCTTGCCAGGCTCTCCGAGAGGTGCTGAGGAATCGAACTCGGGTCGGCCTAGTCAGCCGCATGCAAGGCAAATGCCTTACCCGCTCTGCTATCGCTCCAAATGCACACAAAGAGAGTAAATGTTACAGGAACTTAAAAGCAGAGAAAATCATGTAGATAAAAAAAAAAATGGGTTCTGGGTAAGAGACTAAAATGACCCTGATTACCCTCACCCACTTGTCTGTGCATTCCAGTCGGGACTCCCTGTCATCTAAGTCCAAAATCAAACAATAGGAATCTGCACTGCAGATACAAATCCAGGAATATCAGCTTTCTGGAATTCAAAGCCAGGACAAAACTCAGGAAAACCAAGAGAAGAAAGTGCGTACAATCTTCCAAGCCATGGAGCTTGGACAGGAGAACGGGACTCCAGGGCTCAGCAGGACAGTGTGATATAATAGTTAGTATATCACAAGAACTTTGGGGACAGTCTCAGGTTTCAGCCAGCTCACGTCAATAAATCACAGTCACGCATGCATTCCCTGGGCTGGAGCGATAGCACAGTGGGTAGGGTGTTTGCCTTGCACACGGCTGACCAGGGTTCTATTCCTTTGTCCCTCTTGGAGAGCCCAGCAAGCTACTGAGAGTATCCCGCCTATACAGCAGAGCCTGGCAAGCTCCCCGTGTCATATTCAATATGCCAAAAACAGTAACAACAAGTCTCACAATGGAGATGTTACTGGTGCCCGCCTGAGCAAATTGATGAACAACAGGAGGACAGTGCTACAGTGCTTATTCCAAGAACACAAACGACACTAATTCAAAACATGTACACACCTTCACATTCATTACGTATTTATAAATATCCAAGATCTGGCAACAACCCAAGTAATAAACCACTGAAGAAAAATAAAATATAAATTGTTTAAGCTCTGAAAGTGGCTAGGGAGAGGCCCCAGGGGTTCTCCCCCTGGCCACCCGAATTGGGGTGGGCCCCAGCCCTCCCCCCAGCCAGGGCAGACCCGGCCATGGGGCAGATGGAAGAGGAAAGGAGGGCCAAGCCAGTTGATTGATCAGATGCCTTTTGTTCCATTCTCCCCCATGTCTTTCAGCCTCCCATTCTAGTCTCACACTGCCTCTCATTTCTGTCTCCTCCTGTCTCTCTCACTCATATCTCCCTGCTCCTTCTCACAGCCTGGACTCTCTTTCTCTCTCTCTCTCTCTCTCTCTCTCTCTCTCTCTCTCTCTCTCTCTCTCTCTCTCTCTCTCCACACGCCTGCTACTGTATTCTTCTTAAACATCCTTCTCCCTTTGTCCCCCTTGCTAGTCTTTCCTGACTCCATCTTGCAGATCCATTCTCTGCAATTCTCTCATCATCCCAACTCCCCAGCACACTGGGCTCACACTGCACCCAGTCAGGTAGCAAAATCAGCATAAGAAAGCCCTTCCTGAGGGCCCACCAAGAGGTATTCCAAAGCCCTTCCTGACTTCCCAAGGGCAAAATATCTCTTAAGGTGTTTTTCTCCTTTCCTCATTCAGTACTAAAATCAACATCTTAATACTTGTTATTCTTGTATGAACACAGAAAGAGATGCATTGAAACTTGGAGGGCAGCTCTCCTGAGAACTTCTTGCCATAGACTCAAGACTACAGCACTCAGGCCAGATTAATCATTCCTAACCCTAGCAGGGTCCAAATCTAGTTATTACTTTTTGGATCAT
>JAOXYA010075990.1:0-11457 GCA_028565675.1 Sorex palustris
GTCTCCATTGGAGACTTTGTTGTTACTGTGTTTGGCATATCGAATACGTCACAGGGGGCTTGCCAGGCTCTGCCGTGCGGGTGAGATACTCTCGGTAGTTTGCTGGGCTCTACGAGAGGGGCGGAGGAATCGAACTCAGGTCGGCAATGTTGGCTGCTTGCAAGGCAAACGCCCTACCCCCTGTGCTATCACTCCAGCCCCACTGTGCTGTAAAGGCCAGAAAAACAAACAAACAAAACAAAACATGACTTGAGTGACACCCCCTGGCAATATTGTGAAATTCATCTTAACTGTTGAAACCTCCTAATCTCATCCCAATTTACTACAGTTGAGTCGTTAAAGTTACTGTGTGACTATTTGGTCCTGGGTAGCAGCCAAACACATAAAAGGAGTTCCAGAGTCTAAACTCTTGCCCCACTTGTTTTTGCTTTTTTTCTTGTTTTTCTTTTTGGAACCGAGTCACACCCAGCCATGATCAGGGCTTACTCTGCTTCTGTGCTCTGGAATCACTCCTGGCTGGGTTCATTACTCAACATGGGCTGCCGGGCTTGAGCCTAGGTCAGCCACAAGCAAGGCAAGCACCTTACTGCCATAATTCCAGTCCTCTTCCCCCATTTGCATCTTAAAAGTGATAACCACATAAATGAACCTTAAGAGTTGACTGAGAAACATGAAACACACTCTGGGCAGGACACTTCAGTCCCAAGAGCAAATGAGTTTACTTCAAGAAACCACACGAACCAGAGTGATAGTGGGTAAGATGTTTGTCTTACACACAGCTGACACGGGTTTGATCACCACCATCCCATATGGTCCCTGGAGCATTGCCAGGAGTAATCCCTGAGTGCAGAGCCAGGAGTAACCTCTGAGCATCTCTTTTGAGGTATGACCCAAAATGCAAAAAAAGAAAAACCACATGTGGGACAGAAAGATATTACAGTGGATAGGGCACTTGCTTTGCATGTGGCTGACCCCATTCTGTCCCCAGCACCACCGAGCATCCCCCACACCCTCACCAAGAGTTATCCCTGAGTACAAAGCCAGGAGTTTGCCCTGAGTCCCATGGGTGTGGTCCCCCCTCAAGAACATAAGAAATTCAGTGGGTACCACTGTTCTTACTGTTCTTCTAGTGAGCTCATACAATATTTATTTACTGTTAATCATTAATCACAGTTGTTTGTCAAATTATTTGGTTTGAGGTCAATACTTGATGGTACTCAGAGGTTACATCTGGATTAGTGCTCAGGAATCATGCCTGGAAGTGCTCAGTGAGCCACATGTGGTGCCAGGGATCAAACTGGGATCCTGCCAATGAAAGGCAAGTGCCTTACACTCTGTATTGTATCTCCAGTTCTTCACAGTTTTTAAAAATATTTGGAATGCCTGCTATTTTTCTCTTTCTTCCTGTCTTCCTCTTCTTTGTCCTCTAACTTTTTAGCTAATCCAAGATTTCTTTTATTGTTGGGAAAAATAATTTAAGCCTGATTGGTTCTTTACTATACTTAGGGGGGAAATGACGAATGATGTTTATTAAAATGTTAGTAACTATTAAATAAAACATTAGTAACTATTACAGAGGAATATTGTGCTACATTCCACTTTCCTTTTGTTTTTTGGGTCACACCCAGAGGTACTCAGGGGTTTCTCGTAGCTCTGAACTCATCACTAACTGACAGTGCTCAGTGGACCATCTAGGACGCTGGGGATCGAACCCAGTTGGCAGCATGCAGGGCAAGAGCCCTATCCACTGCACTATTGCTATGGCCCCAATGTTCAGCTTTCTGAGTATGAAGCTGATTGCTTACCAACTGTTTGTGATAGTTTTTTTTCGCTTTTTTGCGGGGGTCACACCCAGTGATGCACAGGGCACAGGGGTTACTCCTGCACTCAGGAATTACCCCTGGCAGTGCTCAGGGGACCATATGGGATGCTGGAAATCAAACCTGGGTTGACTACATGCAAGGCAAACACCCTACCCGCTGTGCTATTGCTCCAGCCCTCACTTTTTTGCTTTTGGCATCACACCCAGTGGTGCTCACACTTTACTCTTGACTTTTCACTCAGGGATCACTTCTGGTGGTGCTCAGAGGACCATATGCAAAGCCTAGAATCAAACTGTGGTTGGCCACATGCAAGCAAGTGCCTTAACTTCTATACTATCTCTCTGCATCCTTTCTTTTCTTTTCTTTTCTTTTCTTTTCTTATCTTTTTTTTTGTTTGTTTGTTTCTTTTAGTGCTGCTAGGAAGCTACACCTGATTCAGGGCTCAGGGGCCACTCCTGGAGTGCTTTGGGGCCATGCATTACAGAGGACCACGCCTGAACTTACTGAATGCAAAACGTGCTCAAGCCAATCATTTTAGGGGGAGGATGCTTTTTTGGGGGGTCACACCCAGCAATGCTCAAGGGTTACTCCTGCCTCTGCACTCAGGAATTACTCCTGGTGGTGCTTGGGGAACCATATGGGATGCTGGGGATTGAACCCCATAATTGAAAATTATGCACACTGGCCATGTGCAAGGAAAGCGCCCTACCTGCTGTACTATCACTCCAGCCCCTCAACTCATTAATTTTTGTTTGCTGATTTTTTTGAGGGGTGGAAGCCACACCCAGTTGTGCCAAGGTTTACTCTTGACTCTATGCTCAGGGATCAGGGAACCATATTGGGTGCCAGGGATCAATCCCTGCTGGCTACATGTAAGGCAACAGCCCTACCTGCATACTATCTCTTCAGCTCCCTTTTTGTTTTGGGGTAGAGGCCCCAATAAGCTATCTCTCTGGCCCCCTTGGGACTTATTTCCAAAGTTGCTAGCTCTGCAGCTGGGCAATGGGCCCTCAATTCTGCATTGTTCTTAGCAATGAGTGTTCTCAGCCACACCTTGAAAACACTAGTCTGTTCAGGCTGTGTGATTTCCACAGCAGCTGTGGCCTGGCCTTACAGGGATCAAAGAAAATCATTGTGAAGAAGCAATCAGACTGTTGGCAACTGTTGAGGTTCTGTCCTGGGGAATAACTAAACAACTGTCTTAAAAACAATCCTGTGAAGACTACAGGGAACTATGTTTCAGAAAATAGGGATAGATATACAAATCTTTTATTTTAAAAATTAAAAGCTGGACACAAATAAAAGCAAAATATGTGACTGGAAAGAAAGTATAGAGGGTAGGGCACTTGCCTTGTACACATCAGACCTGAGTTTGATACTCAGCACTCCATAAGGTCCCCCGAGAACTGCCAGGAATAATTTCTTTGTTTTTGGGCTGCACTGGGTGATATTCAGGAGTTACTCTTGTTTTGGCACTCAGTGCCAAACAAGAATTTACTCCTGGCCGTGCTTAGGGTCCATATGGGATGCCAGGGATCGAACCTGGGTTGGCCACATACAAGGCAAATGCTCTACCCACTGTACTATCGATCCAGCCCCAAATTTCTGAGTTCAGAGCCAAGAGTAGCCCCTCAGCATTGCCAGGTGTGACAGATAATAATATAAAATAATAATTTAAAAGGACCCACACATAAGCTTTAAACAGATAATTCATGGAGGCATGTAGATTAAAAGTATGAAATACTCAAATGTATGGAATATTATGGAATTAAATGTATGGAATTTAAGGTATGGAATACTCAAATATCACTTTTCATCCCATTAGATTATCACACATATAAAAACATTTGACAGAGTACCCAGGTGGCGGACTCTGAGAGCACACATGTCTCTTCTGTGAGTGTAAACTGATACAACCCACCTCATGGGTAATATGACATCAAACATTAAAATTATGTTAATTTAAATTTTAATTATGAGAGGGGTCAGAGCAATTGGATAGCAAGTGGGATACTTGCCTTGCAAGCCACCAACCTGGGTTCAATCCCCAAAACCCATGAGGTCCCTAACCAGGACTAATCCCTGAGCACAGAGCCAGGAGTCCTGAGCACAGGTAGGTACGGCCCAGAAATCAAAAACAAACAAAATTACAAAGAAGGGCCAGAGAACTAGTATAGGGGGTAAAGCACCTGCCTTGTAAGCAGGAGATTCCCCATTCAATCCCCAGCACTGCATATGGTCCCCAAAATATTTCCATGAAGGACCCCCTGAATACCACCAAGTGTGTGATGTAAAACAAAAATTACAAATGAGGTGGGTCACGGATGTGGCTCAGTGGTAAAGTTGCATACTTTGCCTTTGTGAGACCCTGGGATCAACCACTGGAATTACAAAACCAAATAATATTACAAATGAATTTATATTATGACTCAGCAACCTTATCAGCAGTTTATTTATTTGTTTATTTATTTATTTATTTTAATTTAATTTTCTTTGTTTGCTTTTTGGGTCACACCCAGAGATGCTCAAGGGTTACTCCTGGCTCTGCACTCAGGAATCACTCCTGGCGGTGTTTGGGGGAATATATGGGATGCTGGGGACTAAACCCAGGTCGACTGTGTGCAAGGCAAAAGCCCTATCCGCTGTAGAATCATTCCGGCCTCCAGTTTATTTATTTTGTTAGTGGGGCCAACAACCATCAATGCTCAGGGCTTACTCTTGGCTCTGCACTCAGGGATCATTCCTGGCAGTGTTGAGGAGACAATAAGGGGTGCCAGGGATTAAACCCAGACCAGCCGCATATGAGACAAATGCCCTACCCACTGTACTATCTCTCTAATCCCCTATTTATTTATTTTCAGTCATTTAAATATATTTTATGTATGTTTTACATTTCCCTGTTCTTACTGGCAACTTAACCTAAATTTCATCTGCACCCATTTAAAATGATACATGTACAAGTTATTGACTTTAACATTGTAATTGAAAGCAGTTGACAACATGTATTTATCATGTATTTATCAGTATTTATCAGTATAAGACTAGGTAAATAAACGTTAGCAAAGTCCTAAGTTAGACTCGTATGCAGGGCTGAAGCAATAGTACCGCAGGTAAGGCGTTTGCCTTGCATACAGCTGACTTGGGCTCAATTCCCAGCATCTCAGCATCCTATATGGGCCCCCGAGCACCGCCATGGAGTAATTTCTGGGTGCAAAGCCAGGAATAGCCCCTGTGCCTTGCCGGGTGTGACCCAAAAAAAGAAAAAAAAAAAGAATAGTATGCAGCTGTAAAAGAGAAAGCACTTGAAATACTATTTCCAAAGGCTTCAAGATATATTAAAGAAAATGTCAATAATGTCAATAGTGTTTGTACTCAAACACTTGCACGCATAACATGATTGAGACCATGTCACTCACATGGGCCATACTCATAGTCATATGACAAAGTTTATTTGGTAAAGCAGTGGCTAAAATAGAGGCTGAAGGGGGCCCAGTGATAGTACTGTGGAGAGGGCGATTGTTTTTCACTTGGCCTATCTGGGTTCAATTTCTGGCATCTCATTTGGTGCCCCGAGAACTGCTAGGAATAATTCAAGTGCAGAGCCAGAAGCAACCTGTGAGTATCACCAGGTGTGACCCAAAAAGAAAAAAAAAACTAAAACTAAACTAGGGCTGGAGCAATAGCACAGCAGTAGGGCGTTTGCCTTGCACGCGCCTGGCCTGGGCGACCCGGGTTCGATTCCTCTGCCCCTCTTGGAGAGCCCGTCCAGCTACTGAGAGTATCTCAGTCGCATGGCAAAGCCAGGCAAGCTACCCATGACATATTTGATATGCCAAACACAGTAACAACAAGTCTCACAATGGAGATGTTACTGGGCCCGCTGGAGCAAATCAATGAACAACGGGAGGACAGTGCTACAGTGCTACTTCCATACTACTACATCTATCCCGTTAGCGTTAAGAAGATTAGACAAGGGACTGTGGTAGTATAGCAGGCAGGGTTCTCGTCATGTACACAATCAATCTGGATACAATCCTCTGCACCCTATATGGTCCCCAAGACCTATCAAGAGTGACCCTTAGGGCAGAACCTGGGGTAAGCTCTGAGCATCACTGCTGTCAATCCTTGGGGGAACTATATGGGATGCTCGGAACCAAACCCAGGTCAGCTGTGTGCAAGGCAAGCGCCCTGCCGACTATACTATCTTTCCAACCCCTATACTTGCTTATTAATTCCAGGAATTTTTGTTTTGTTTTGCTTCATTCTTCTGGATTTCCTACACAGACATTCATGCACTCTGTGAACAGAATTTGATGTATGACTTCCTGTTCTGCATCAGTTTGATTCCATTGTTCTTGCCTGCTGCACTGGCGAGGAGTGGGAAACAGCGGTGAGAGGAGGACATCCTTGTTTTGCTCCAGTTCTTGATGGAAAAGTGTCATGCTTCTCACCCTTAATTACAACCTGAATTATGGGCTTGTATATGCTCTTTATGAAACTAAGAAAGTTCCCCTTTGGAGAAGGCAGCTGGAATAGAGAAGGGATCACTAAGAAAATGAAGGCTGGAGGAACCGGTCTGGATAGGAGAAGTGTGCTGGAAGTAGATAAGGACCAAACATGATAACCTCTCAGTATCTGCATTGCAAACCATAAATCTCAAAAGCAGAGAGAGAGTATGGGAAATATTGTCTGCCATGGAGGCAGGGTGGGAAAGGAGGAGCATATCAGGGATATTGGTGGTGGGGAATGTGCAATGGATCATTGTGTGACTGTAACCCAAACATGAAAGCTTGTAACTATCTCATGGTGATTCAATAAAATTAATTAAAAAAAAAGTTTCCCTTTGCTCCTAGTTCACCTGAAGATTTTAATCTAAACAGGTATCATATTTTGTCTAATATTTTCCTACATTTATGCAATTTCTTTTTAGACATCATTGGATTTGATGTGCTAATATTTTTGTTACGGTTTTTCGCATCTATGCTCATGAGAGATACTGATTACAAGGTTTCTTGTGCTATTTATTCCCATCTAGTTTTGGTATTAGAGTCATGCAGGTCTCAGAGTGAGTTAACACTCCTTGGCCAGGGATCTGGTTCAAAGGGTGAGTGCATGCTTTGCATGCAGGATGCCTGGATTCGAACCTGGCCCCATGGTTCCCTTGCACACTGCTAGGAGAGACGCCCAAGCAATGAGCCAGAGTAATATCTAAGCAAAAGGGAGTGACCAAAAAAGAAAAAAAAATCAAGTTCACTCTCTATTCTACCCAAAAGACTAGAGAACTGATATGATTACCTCCTTATATCTTTAGTAGAATTCTCTACTATAAGCATGCTAATACTGCCATATTGATACATTATTATTAACACAATGTATTTATATAGATCTACTCAGTCTTTTGGGGTAGAGGTAAGAGGAAGAGCATGACTGCAGGTCATTGATGACATGTGTGAATTTTGGCAAACTGTACCTTTCAAAGAATTGGTTCACTTCATCCAGGCTGTCACTTTGGGGGGTTAGTTATTCACTGTATTCTTTCATTTTCTTCTAATGCCCATAAGATCTGTATTATTTCCCCCTTTCACTCCTGATTTGTGGATTGTGTCCTTTATTTTCCTTACCCAGGTAAAAGGTTTCTCAATTATATTTACCTTTCCAAAGAACCAGCTTTTGAACAACATTATAAATGACTGTTACTGAAATAAGAGCTTTTAAGGAAACAGAGAGATAGTATAATAGATAAGGTACTGCCTTGCATGACACTAATTAGGTTTGACCTAAAGCACCATTTATGGTCCCCTGAGTACTTACAGTAGTTAGTAGAGTCAGGAGCAAGTCCTGAGCACCACAGGATGTGGCCCCAAAAGCAATAAACTTTGAAAGCATTGCTGAAAGTTGCTGAAAGTAGGTCTTACAAGTTCTTAATTTTGTTTTTGGATCATATCCAGCTGTGCTCAGGGACCACTCCTGGTGGTACTCAAGGGACCATACACGGTACAGAGGATCAAACTCAGTCACCTCACCCTCGGTGCTATCTCTCCAGCCAAATACAAAATTATTAATTATAGTTACCATTCTGTATACAAATTCTCATAGGGATTTGTTGGGGGGGAAGGGTGGCTTGGGGGACCATAACCAAGCCACCAAGCAGTATTCAGGATCACCAAGAAAGTTTAATTAAGGCATAAATTCTGCATATATATAGGATATCAATAAATATTATATAAAAAGTTTTAGGATATTAAAACTGAAACTATCACACTGGTGTTCTTTGAAAAACTTGTAAATCAGGGACCAAGAGATAATTCAAGGGCTAGATTACATATCTGGCATGAGAAGATGTTGGATAACATATTGATGCAGATGCTGAATTTAAAGGAAGCTATATTCAGGGCTGGAGCAATAGCACAGCGGCAGGGCGTTTGCCTTACAAGCGGCCAACATGGACGACCGGAGTTCGATTTCTCCGCCCCTCTTGGAGAGCCCAGCAAACTACCAAGAGTATCTCGCCAGCACAGCAGAGCCTGGCAAGCTACCCGTGACGTATTCGATATTCCAAACACAGTAACAACAGCTCTCATGATGGAGATGTTACTGGGCCCGCTCAAGCAAATCAATGAACAACGGGAGGACCGTGATATTCAGGGGGCCTCAGAACCATATGCAGACTTTATAGGGAGGTTGACAGAGGCTAGTCAACGGCAGGTTAAGGGTATGAGAACTCATGAGCACCTGTCAAAACAATTGGCTTTTGTAAATGCTAACAAGGATTGCCAGGTTGTTCTGTGCCCCATTAAGGAGAAGGAGGACATAATGGGGTACATGAAAGGGTGTCTAATGTTGGTTCTGCTAAAACATCAGGCACAGATAAATACTGTTGAGGCATATGCACTACAGAGACAAGCTCAGAATAAATGTTTCAATTGTAGGAATAAATGTTTCAATTGCGGGAAATCAGGCCACTTTCCGAAGGATTGCAAGGAACTCCAAGGTCCTCCTTCTTGGAAAGCTCCACCCGGGGCTACAGAGCTCCAAGGTAGAAGAGGAAAAGAAGGTCCCAAATTCAGTCAGTGACACTGTATCACATCTGAGAGTTGAGCACTCCAGCTCACTCAGCCAGGCCAAGTATCACCAGGAGTGGGTCTCTGGGTCTGGTCTCTTCTGAGTAATGGGGTCATCAAAATCACAAGTGATGGAGGAGGGGGAATAAAAAAAAGTCATTGGGGAGCAGGAAGATAACTGGGTTCCAGGTTTGATCTCCAGCAACACCTGATGCCCACACCAAGCACAGTCCGGAATGACTGCTGGGTACAGCCCCCAAAACCAAAGAACATATTGAGGACCCCAAAGACTTGTTTATGAGTTATATCTATCAATGTTTACCATACTAGAAACTACATAGGCCCGAAGTGATAGTGCAGCAGGAAGGGCATTTACCTTACACAGGACCAACCTAGATTTGATCCCCAGCACCTTACATGGTCTTCCAAGCCCAACAGAAATGACTCTTGCAAAGTCAGGAGTAAGTCCTGAGCACTGCCAGGTATGGAACCCCCAATCCCGGTGGGGGTGGGGTGGGGGAACGACCAGCAACAAAACACTACACTGAAATGTAAAACAACTAAATTCACTTGGAAAATTTTGAGACCTACTAAGTTTATTTATATTTTTGGTTTGGAAGCCACACCCAGGAGTGCTTAGGGATCAGCTCCTATTGGCGCTGGGGCGATTATATGTGGTGCCAGGAACTGAATGCAGCTCAGCCATGTGCAAGGTTGGTGAGTTTATCTGCTGGACTATCTCTCTGCTCCTGCTAATATATTTGTTATTAAAAAGTAATACATTTCCAGGGTGATCCCTGAGAATAGAGCCAGGTGCGGACCAACCTCCCTAACCCTAACCCTATTTAGGTTTTCAATACCAAAATCTGGGGGTTGGGGCATAGTTGGCAGTACATGGGGGTTATTCTTTATTTTTTTATTTTATAAAGTAGTTCACAATATTTCATTACATTTAATATTCAAACACCAATCCCACCACCATTACACCTTCCCACCGCCGTATTTCAGGGATTTCCATCCTGAAGCCCAATCCCTGCCCCAAAGCAGAACCAAAATAATATATTTTGTATTATTTGTATAAAACTTGTTTTTAAGATAAGTGGATTTTCCTATGCTGCTGGGTTCTTGAGAATTATATGAAAGATTTGCATACAAGACTCAAAAGGTTGAAAGTTTATTGTACAGATAAAGTTGATCCCGGCAAGCTACTGAGGGTATCTCGCCCGCACGCAATATGCCAAACACAGTAACAACAAGTCTCAAAAATGGAGACGTTACTGGGCCTGCTCGAGCAAATCAATGAACAACGGGAGGACAGCATAACGTTGATGGGTCCAGATCGCTCCTCAGATGCCCAAGCCTCTCTTTTACTTGTAGATGATGACCAGGTCCTTTCTCAGACACTGTCTGGTACCATGAATGATTTCCCTATCTTGTCTTATGCAGTTCACTCACCTCCCATGAACTATGCCAGGTCCTGTCACTGTGCTGCTCTTTCCCATGTATGCTTTCTTCAGTTTCCAGTCACATTCATGTACATGTGGGTGAGACTCCTGTGCTCAATAATTTGTCCTTGCCTGGTCAATGAAGCCCTGCCTGTACCTGAGCTATCCCCAGTGTCCAAGCCATGCCTGTACCTGAGCCAGGAGTGGTCCCTAAATGCTGAGCTAGGAGAATCCCTGAGCATTGCCAATTGTGGTGCCCCCAAAATACATATTTTTTTATTTTCAAGTGGGGGATGGGAGGGAGAAAAGAGACAGTAAAAGAGGTTAAGTGTCTATTCTGTGTACAGATAATCCTACTTGGATCTACATCTCTGCATTGACTCCCCAAGCACTGCCAGAGGATATTCTTGAGTAATAGCCAGTAATAGGCCACACCACTGGGTGTGGCACCAAACAACCTTCTCCCCTCTCAAAAGAAACAATAAATTATTGTTTATTTGTTTTTTGCGAGGAGGGGCCATATCAGGCAGTGGTTATTCCTGCTGAATACCAGAGGTTATTTCTGTTTGGTGCTCAAGAGTTCCTCCTTATGGTGCTTGGAAGAGGGGAGAACCATGTGGTGCTGGAGATCAACCTGGATCTCCCACACTAAGGCATGTGCTCCAGTCCTCGGCCTAATATAATATAAGAAATGTAATATATCTACAACACTACTTGCCTATAAGAAAGGTCGAAATCTTGCAGTTATCAACTTGGCTGGAACTGGAAGTTAGTATGCTAAGTAAAATGAATGAATGGGAGAACAGACACCAAAAGCTCCCATTAATATGAGGAGTATAAAAATGTATCTGGAGTACCCAGGTGGGGGGCTGGTGAGCCCACCACCTGCCCAAACAGAGCCCTGGCAGCCGCAAACCTCCAGAACCCAATCGCTACCGTGCTCATGGCCAATCCTCACTAGCTCAGGATGAATCTCATTCATAATGAATCTGTTGAAAACCTCAGTTATGCAGGTTTTTGAACAAAATCTCCAGGCTCTCACGGAGTCGGGCTTAGAAAGACTATCAGAGAGGTTATTCCAACAAACTTTAATGCTTGGTTTAAATTTAAACGTTTTTAAATTAAAAT
>JAOXYA010075998.1:0-11457 GCA_028565675.1 Sorex palustris
GTTCCCAGAGCGAACAGATGCCATTGGGCTACACTAGCACATGACAGGGACAAATGGAGACGTTACTGGCGCCCGCTTAAGCAAATCGATGATTAACGGGAAGTCAAGTGATCAAGTGATCAATTCTATCATTCTAGGTAAATTGTTGTAACATACCACGACAACTGATATTTTTATTTTGTAAGTGCAAGTTGTTCCATTGTGGAAAGTTATTTCATTCAATGTAACATATGTTTTGCAGCTAAAATTTATTTTAAACATTGGTAATGGATTGTTTGAAAAATGAAAAAAAAAACACCAAGAAACTGTATTACATAGAGGGAACAGTATATTAAAATGATCTTTCTCCATAAGACCAAAAAAGGAAAGTGGCATAATTCAACACAATCAAATTTTTTAGGACCCTCAAAATTAATCATTGTCTTTCGAGAATCTAAGTTTATTTGAGAGAAAATGGCTAATTCTGGATAAGACTTGAGAGCTTCATGCTATCGTCACTTGCCCTAGGTGTATCTCCATCTTTCCAGTTCTGTAGTGACCTTAAAAATCAGCAGCTGAATCAGGGTGAGACCAAAAGCTTGACAACCACCAGAGGCAGTAAAGTGGTGTTGAAGTTCTTTCAAACTTCATTCTCAGAGTACTGACATTATTTGATCTGTCTGGAATTTCCATGAAAGACCTCACAGGGCTTAGTATCTTTTTTGACCCAACTCTGAGATTGTTCAGTATAAGAAAACACTTTATTTCGGCTTGTCAGAAACAGTTAAAGGAAGTAGTTTTACTTTTCAGTGTCCTGAGACAGTGGATAGTATTTGGGGCAAACAAAGGCCAGGGAATAAGATACGCATGGAACTTTGAAGAGTAGAACATAGTCTTGGGAATGGGTCCAGCTCATGAGTAGGGCTGTTTTCATGTCAGAGGTTTACTTTGCTCGTCTGGCACCCATCTTTCCAGAGCTTCAGAGACTTTACATAGGTAGGAGGTGAATTATAAGCACAAGTCAATTATCTAAGCATTAGAGTCCCTCAGCAAACACTGAGGGGATATACTGTCTTCAGACACTTACAGAAATCTTTATTCAATCATTTGCTGACCACTTAAGCTAAGAGAAGAAAAATGTTGACTTTCATGCACAACAGATACACTTATTTTTAAAAGAAATCTTTCAAAAAGATCGTTAAACAAAAATGAACTAACAGCAGCAACAAAGAATCTTGGGTGTGGAGAGAGTATGTTTAACAGATTTGCTATTATTTTTGAAGTTTGTTTCCAAAATCATTAGCATGATATGTGGGAAGAAACTATAGTCATCGATCTAGATACAGGAGAACAGAAAGCAGACTTGAGGGGCTCCAGACACTGTATTTGTTGTGTGTTGTAAGCTAGATGGGCCCTGTGGGAAAGCTCAGAGAGACAGTGCAGTGTAGAGGCAGACAAAGACCTGAGTACCCCCTCTTTGTGGTCTAACAGAGCATTTATTTATATATTTATTTATTTTGCTTTTTTGGTTACACACTGAAATGCACAGGGGTTACTCAGAGCTTTGCATTCAGGAATTACTCCTGGCAGTGCTCAGGGGACCATATGGGATGCTGGGAATTGAACCTGTGTCAGCCGTGTGCAAGGCAAACGCCCTACCCACTGTGCTATCACTCCAGCCCCATAACCGAGCATGTTTTCAGGTGCAGAATGCAGTGTCTGTCACGCAAGAACATCTCCCCACTTGAAGATAATTTAAACATATAAAAATAAATCAGGGCAAGCAGGAGTGGGGGATAGAGGGTAATGGGAGGGAACCTGGGGACACTGGTGCTGGGAAATTACACTGGTGGAGGGACGGGTGTTGGAACACTGTATGACTGAAATCTAATCATGAACAGCTTTGTAATGGTCTATCCCACAGTGATTCAATAAAAAAGTTTTAAAAAAATGAGTACCATGTATCTCCAAGCTTTGAGAAGGTAGTAAAAGAAGTTACTGCAATTTCCCTTTTAAATTTTTTTTTCTTTAGCAGAACCATAGCCTGTTAACTTAGTTATTTAAATTAATTCTATTACTGTCAAATGAAAACATGCAATATGACCTTCTGGGATCTTTGAATACAAAAAAAATCAGTTGGGGGATCAGAGCAATAGTACAGTGGGAAGGACATGTGCCTTGCATGCAGCCAAACCAGTTTTGGTCCTGGCATCACTGATGGTCCCCTAAGCCTTCCATTAGTGATCACTGAGAACAACTTGGGAACGCCCAAAAACAAAACAAAAATACTTAAAACTCTTTGTAACTGATCTTACTAATGTAAACAAAATGAGATGACATGATTTTATCAGAACATATAGGCAAGTAATATTAAGTAGAGGGAAACTAACATTTGCTACAGATTCAGAGTAAAAGCATTCTTCAAACTGGGAATAAAAGTGAACTTCCACTTCATAAAGCACGCATCTATGAAAAATGTACAAACAGCATCATGCTAAATGAAGAAAGATTGAAATCTTTATCCACCACACAAAGACAAAGGATTTATGGTTTCATCTCTTCTGTTCTACAAGGTAATTATGCTATGCACAAACAACAAAAATTCCAACTGGCAAAGAAGACATAACGATATTTTCATTCTTGAAACCATTATCTTTTAGAGTTGTAAGGAATCTTCAAAACAACTATTAGAGATAAACATAAATTAGACTTTCCCCCATGACATATTCGATATGCCAAACACAGTAACAAGTCTCACAATGTTACTGGGCCTGCTTGAGCAAATCAATGAACAACAGGAGGACGGTGACAGTGACAGACTTTCCCCAGGGCCCATAAAAGTTCTCTGTGACTGGAGAGGATGGAGAAGGTGAAGGTGAAAGGAGAGGAGAGAGGTGGCAGGGACCAATTTGATCCAATTAGTCAATTTCAGTATTCCCCTAGGCTTGTTCAATGGAGTAGATAGATAATTTAAACAACTGAAGGCAGATAGGAGTAAAGATAGCTAATCTCTTAAAGGGATGGGGTCATACTTAGCTTCCTCTTTGACCCAATCCCTGAAAAGTCACAGTTCTCACACAATTGAGTTTGGGGGACAAAAGGAAAAGCCAAATGGGTGAAAAGCAATCTTAACACCTATCCCACCAGGACAGACCCGCAGGTTCTCTAGGGCCCCAGACAGTGTGAAACCTGACCAAGGTGAACATCTTGGAACAGACCAGTGAGAAACAGGAGCATGAGGGGGCCAGACCAGAGTGAAAGGCACATAAGGGCATGGACTTGGTATCTGTAACATCCTCAGAGCAGAGACTCAAGTCAACAAGGCTTGTAACATAAAGGAATATTATTCCCAAGCATCTGAGACCATGTGATAATTTTGCAGCTTTTCCAAGAGCTCTGTCAGAAAGCTTAGCCGATGTGCTCTATCAAAAACATCATTCTTCTATTGGACACAGTATGTCTTAGAGCCCCTATTGACATCAATGATGTTTATCTTCAAATAACAGCACTTAGAACTGAAAATTCTCTTGCAGAAGAATAGAGAAATAAATCCTTTATGGCACATAATGTTATTGTAGTCAAAAGCATCTGTCTCCATCCTTTCAGATGCAACTCCTGTTTCTAATGTCCTCCTACATCCGAGCCTCTTTTTTTTCTTCTTTTTGGTCTGAAGTCTGGTTTATTTTTGTATCTTTTTTAATTTTATTGAATCACTGTGAGATAGTTTAGTTACAAGCTTTCATGTTTGGGTCACAGTCACACAATGTCAAACACCCATTCCTCCACCAGTGCCCATCACCAATAGCCCCTGTATGCCCCACCCCCTTTTCCAACCTCCCCCTGGCTCCAGGATTCTTAAGAAAGCCCTTGGTACCTACTTGAGCTTCTGGAAAGTCTTTTCCTAAATCTGAATTATAAAATGAATGTTGCCACAATTTTATATATGTTCTTCATTAGCTTGAACAGTGTGTTACTTGAGGCACACTGGAAGTTCTCTTCGAGGAAGCTAAGCCCTAGAATCTCAGCATGAAAGGATTCCATGAGTATATGATAAATTAATGACAGAACACTCAATATTCTTATTGAGTTGGACACTTTATGTCTGAAGTGATAATGTTACTTTTCTTCTTCCTCTTTCTCTGTCACCTTCCTAACAGTACCAGTCATTGCTCAAGTGTCTTCTGTTTGTGCAATAACATATGGTGCTAAACACACTAAATAAGCATTTTCACTATTATTCAGTCCCTATAGCTTACTTGAAGACAGAAACATCTGATTGAAATGTCAGATTAACTTTAATACATAATGCCCAGTCTGATGTAAAAAGCCTGAAACTGAAATTTGCCAGAAACTGAAACCTGATGGTTTCCACATCTCACCTCTCATTAGGTGGAAGATCGTTCTCTGTTTAATTTTGGGCATACTGAATGGCATTATCTTAACTGTAGAAAGTCTAAGGGAATCCTGAGAAAATTAGCTTTCTGTTAGGTTTCTTTCCTTATGTTTTATGTTTGACACCATGACTTTAATTTTCAGGCTCTCTGTGGCTCCTAGCAGACAATGATTTTCTGTGTCTATAATTTTATAGTTTCACACTGACTCACTGACTTTAAAAAAAATCAGCTTCCTATGATCACAACAACCATCAAATCACTATTATCATCTTGACCTAGACATGTTAATGGTGTCACCTTTGTGTTTGTAATTAAATAATAAGTTGTAGTATAAATGTTAACAATGTGTCATATCCCAGAGCATTTCATTTGCATATAGTTAAAATGTGAACTAGTCATCTAGGCTAAAATATTTCCTGGTTGAGATAAGGAGGAAAAGTTGAGATTCTTTTTGAGACACATGAAGTCATATAAAAAAACAAAAGTTATTTCACAGTAACACAGTTTGGGGGAATAATGAAATAGCTACAAGTTTTAGCATTCTGCTCAGAACAGAAGAATTCACAAAGGAACGGGTAAAGAGCTAATTTTCACTGTTGTAACAAAGTTTGGTCTTTCCTTTAAAATAGGATTTCTTCATAATACAGGTTGATTGGGACCATCTACCAAAGAGACTTAGCTAATAATCCAATAGTCCAAAATTTCAGATGCTTTTGAAGGAAAAAATGGGTTCAGTTCTCTGAAATGATCGAATTTCTGTCTTGGGAGGAAACTGCATTCTGCTCTGCACCTTTTAACTCTTTCTGATTGTGGAAAGGATGTTATATATATTCTGCTTATCAGGTTTCAGAATAAACTTTAACAATTGCCGCCACTCAGAGACAGATGAATAAGATTCTGCAGAAACTGAACAATTACTCATTGCTGCATGATATCACTACAGAACATGGAGGTGTGGGGGTCTGCAATTAGGAGAAAGTTAGCTTAGGGGTTCTAGTTTAAATTCTCTCATGAAATGGTCATTGTTAAGGACGATGAACCTCTGGCTCCGGGCACATCTTTTTGACTCCACTGTTCTTCCTGTACTAACATATGCCTCAGAGACCTCAGCCCTATGAAAACAGAATGAGAATGCGATGTGGGTCTCCCAAAGAGGAATCAGAAAAACTATGCTTGGAGTATCACGCTTCACTCAAGTGAGAGAAGGAATTCGGAGTTCCAACCTCCTTCAAAGATCAAGGATCAGGGATGATACTTCACTTGCCAAGTCATCGAAAATCTGATGGGCTGGACACGAAGTGCGATTTGGAGATGACCACTGGACTAGAGCTGTTACTGACTGGATTCCACGGAAAGTCAAAAGAATGCATGGCTGCTCACCTATGAAATGGTCAGACTTCTTCATCAAGACTCTGAACGGATGTTTTGAGTCTCATCGTGTTCTCGTCATGTTGGAGCAAGCTAACACCATTGGGCAACACTAGCACACGACAGGGATGAGTGGAGATGTTACTGGCGCCCACTTTAGCAAATCAATGAGCAACAGGCTGACAAGTGATACAAGTGACAAGTGATGAAATGGTCAACCAATATCAGTCATCTGATGACCTGACAGGGATGGCGGAGTCTCTTCTAGATGGCTGAGCCATATGGGTAGCAGGCATCCTGACAGGATTTCCAGTGTCTTCAAGAGTGACTCTCTCCAATGGGCACTGGTGGACGGATGGGTATTCGATCACTGTATAACTGAAAACCAAGCACCAAATTTTGTAAATCTACAACTGTACCTCATTGTGTTTCATTAATAAAAATCTAAAAAGAAAAAAAAAGAGTGACTCTCTCCATAGCATGGTATGAAAACAAGCAAGACCAGGCTTTCTCAAGAGCACATGAGGGCAGGAATAGTTAAGAATGATTGTTCCAAAGATCAGACTTACCTAAATGAGTAAGTCCGAGTTCAACTCAGTGTTTTCTCTCCTCAACTCTATTGACCCTTGGGGACAGATACTCTGTTGCAGTGTGGCAAGGATGGAGATCATGGGTGTTAAAGGGTGTTTATATCATCTATAGATTCTACCTGCCAAAAATAGTAACAGCTTTCACCTATGGGATTGTAGCTACCAAAAGAATTTCTAGTCATTGTTGAATGTATCCTAGTGGGGGATAAAAGTACCAGGGTGAAGTATTGAAGCTTGCTTTCTTATTTATTTGATTTTTTGAGACCCACCTGGCTGTGAGCAAAACTTATTCTTTTTATGCTCACAGCTTACCGCTGGCTGTGCTCTGGGATTGAAGGGATTAAACCCAGGTTGGCAGCATGCTAAGGAAACATCTTAACCCATTTACCATCACCCCAAACCCAATATCCACATTTATTAAAGCCCTTAGGATTTTGACTTCCAATACTGAAAGTGCTGTCAGCAAAATTCATAAAATGAAGGTGAAAATATTATCAAAAATGAAAACTAAGAAAGAAATATAAACCTCCTTTAGAACATACACTGTCTCCCTACAGATAACAAACAGAAACCTGACACACATGCAATATCCTTGGACAATTTCCTGTGGTATTAAATATGGTAGCTTTAAAGGACAAACAAGAGAATGGGACATGGGATCATTTTAGTATTTTCTAAAAACTTTCTTTCCTTAAAAGTCACATTTACCAAAAAAACTCAATTGGTTACTTTAGATAGGAAAAATTAAAGAAATAATTTTCAACAAAACAGTTATAGTGTATTATTTTCTTTTATAACCCAAATTCGTTTTTCAATAAGTGTTTTTACTGAAAAGATTTTACTACCTAACCTCAGGACTCACATCTTATAAAAACCTGCAAAATTGGATTTAAGAAATATGTATAGGAAAAGCAGAAGGTTAAAACATGATTTTACTATAACAAAAATGGATCAACAATGATACATCCAAAACCAGATAAAATAATCTGAATATATTTGTCCAAATTATTTTACTGCTTGACAAATATATTCAATTGCATTTTGAACTTCCTGAAACCAATAGAAAAATTAGATATATGACTCTATTATTTTCATAAAATAAAATAATTACTCAGTTTATCAGCAGTGATTTCTTTCCCCTTCTACCATAAGTTACTGATAAAAGTTGAATAAAAGTGGAAAGGGGAAATGAATATTAGGCATTGAACACTGATAGCTATGATCACATTAATTTGAATGTGTTCTGTTATTTACTTCAATTTAAATTTCAGATACATACAACAAAATCTTAAAGCTTTTAGTGTCTTTTTTCTTATGGCAATGATTAATGAAAGCAAAATTTGCAATTAAAATTTTTTCTCATTAGGAAACTTGAAAACAAAGTAGATTCGTGGTTGCTAGGAGTGAGTGGGAGGGGAAAGCGTCTTGCCAGCAAAATGATGTTTCTATTGGAAGTGACTATAAGGTTCTAGAATTGGTTAATGGTGGTAGAGACAACTCTGTAAATAAATAAAACCTACTGAGTTGTATATATTTTAATGGGTCAATTCTGTGACATGTGAAATGTAGTCTAATTTTTATAAACTAAAATGTATAAGTAATATGAATATTTAACTTGAAAAGAATCAAATAAAATACAATAAGACATTGTTCTGTTGGACTTATAAAACAACAGTAATGTTTAAAATTTAAGCCTATAAATATTTATGAAAATAACTAGTATTTTATTTACTAATATCAAAGCTAGAATTGCTTATTTCCTAAGTTGATTTATATTCTAGGAGAAATTATTGTTTTATTATTTCATTGCAAACTTTGCTAGCGCATGCTATTGTAATGAACCCTTCTTGAGTTTTCCCAAAGATGCTAGTAGAGTTTGAGAGGAGAAATTGCATAATATAAACTTAGTGATTGACAATGACATAATTATACTGACTTTTTTAATTAGGACTATGCTTCA
Organism: Sorex palustris; assembly: GCA_028565675.1. Classification (NCBI taxonomy): domain Eukaryota; kingdom Metazoa; phylum Chordata; class Mammalia; order Eulipotyphla; family Soricidae; genus Sorex; species Sorex palustris. Next base: position 8,292 of record JAOXYA010075998.1, read on the forward strand.
GCATATTGAGAAAATCCATTTGGAGACTATACAAAGGTGAACAAAAATCCTACACATATTCAATAAGAATGGCAGGCAAATATCACATCACTAATATACAAAGATGACCTCAGTATAGCTATGAATTTTCAAAGGAAGCATAAAGCAAACAATTTAGAGATATAGGTTTACAAAACAACTGGAAATTTAGAGATATAGGTTTACAAAACAACTGGAAATGAGTCAGAAGGAGTCGGAGTGAAATGAGTCAGGAGAGGGACAGATATAGAATGACTGCATTTATTTGTGGAATATTAAAAAATAATATGAGACTAATATCCAAGGAGCAAGGATATTAGTCAACAGTTGGGAGCTTGCCACAAGTGTGTGATCATTTTGGACAGGAACTGAATGTTTAAAATAGATAAAAAGATATACCTGATAACCTTTCAGTATCTGTATTACAAGCTATAATGCACAAAAGGAGCATGGGGGTGGGGAGAGGAGAGAGAGAGAGAGACAGAGACAGAGGCAGAGACAGAGAGGAGAGAAAGTGCCTGCCATAGAGGCAGGATGGAAGGGGTAGAGGAAGAAAAGTGAGGACATTGATGGTGAAAAAGGTACACTGGTGAAGGGATGAATGTTGGAACATTGTATGACTAAAACCTAACGGTGAGCTGCTTTGCAACTGTGTATCTCACTAGGATTCAACTAAGAAATTTTTGAAAGTAAGTTAAAAAAAAAACCTAAGCCATTAATTATCCAAGAAGAAAAAATGAGAGAGGTTAGTCTTTATAATTGTCAAAGGGACTTGAAATGCTGCTGGACAGCAAGCATGTTAAACACACAGACAAACCTGGTAGTAATTTTATCTAGCTCACTGACACAAGCCACAATTCCTAGGAACTAATCGAAAAATAATCATTTCTTCCTTCAAATTCCCATTATCATTTTTGCTGCTTCTGTAAGCAATAGTCACTGTATTTCTCTTTTCTCACTTTTTTTATCAGTTATTCTTCAACTCAAAGTAATTTTCTTAATCATCTCTAATAGTTGTTTCAGCTTCGTCTAGTTGACTTATCACCTCAGCAGGAGATTTTGCTGTTTATTTCTGGGTGCTTTTCACCTCTAGATTATTAAGAACATGCAGGGATGAGGGTAGGTAGGGTGGAGAGAAACTACAGGGGTGAACAGTATGCTTGGATATGGCCAACTCCACATACCACCCCCACTGTAGAATAACTGTGTCCAGCCCAGGAGGCCCAGAGAACTAACAGGCACGATCCTGAAGCTCCCAAGAACCACTGGAGTGTTCCAGATAAGTTCTGGCCCCCCAGGGCTCAACCAGCACAAACTCTTGGGTATTTTTACCTGTAACTACCAGCCCATTTGTCTAAAGATTGCAAGAGGAGGTTCTAGGGCCCTCTAAACATTTCTTAAAGGACAATACACTCCCAAATAGAAAAAAAATGTAGTATCATTTTTAGTGAAGGATTTGAAGCTGGCTTAACAAAGCTCTCAAGCACAAATCTCTTATTCTCCAGAAAGAGAATTGTGAGCCTTGTAGAACGCTCAGGGTTTATGTTTTCTGATTCAAATGTGAGGGAAATAGCAAACTCCCCTCTGCAAAGAGACACAGTAGAGCTTATCCTGCTCAAGATATTCCAAGCTTCAGATGCCAAGGAAGGAGTAAGTATCTCGAGATTAAACAGTAGGAACTTGAAGAGAGAAAATAGGACTGAAGTAGCAGAGAAAAATTTTGATCTTACTGATGGTAAGGGAGAGGAGAGCAACTGGCAGCATCTGGACCACCATGAAGTCTAAGGAAGGTCCAACAAGATCATAGCCAGTAAGCTCCTGAGCCAAAGTCAGCCAACAGTTGATGCCCATATCTCTGGAAATAGAAATATCTTAATATCCTCACCATAATTGGTCAGCCAAGGTCCAAGAGTGAGTCCAAGGGTCCAAGTCCAAGCCTTGAAAAGAGTTACCTCCAAGAAAACATGACAATAAAAATGTCACCAAACAAAGCAAGAATAGTCTTTTGTCCCAAAGCTTCTTCGTGTCAGATTCTCCAGAAGTCACAACTAGAATATTAAATAACGATGCTAGGAGTGCTCACCACAGAACTTCACACAGCATCTTCTTCTTACATCATCAATGATCAGAGAGTATGCTATGGTGGATTGAAATAAAATATAGTCACGAGGATTAAAAGTATACAGTGGGGGGCTGGAGCGATAGCACAGCAGGTAAGGCATTTGCCTGGCACGCAGTCAACATGGCCAACACAGGTTCGAATCCCAGCATCCCATATGGTCCCCCCGAGCACCGCCAGGAGCAATTCCTGAGTGCATGAGCCAGGAGTAACCCCTGAGCATCGCCGGGTGTGACCCAAAGAGAAAAAAAAAGAAAAAGAAGGAAAGGAACAGACATAGAACAATTGCACTCATTTGTGGGACATAAAAAAATATATATATAATATGAGACTAATAACCAAGGACAGTAGAAATGAGGGCCAGGATGATTCTCGTGTGACCACTTCCTTGCCCTGTGTTCACACATGTGTGTGTACACGTATGAAGCTGATGGGCCCCCAGGATGACCAGAGAGATGGCCACTTTCTCCCAATCTGCCTTTGCCAGACTGTAACTTCCACTACAGTCGGAAGCCTGCCTCAAGTGCTGGGGAGAGGGCACTTGGGATAAAGAAGGGACCACTATGACAAAGATAGTTGGAAATGATCACTCTGGATAATAACTACGTGCTGAAAGTGGTAAAGGAACAAACAGGATAACCTGATAATCTCTCAGTACCTTTAATACAAACCATAATGCTGAGAGAAAGAGAGAGAGAAAGAGACAGACAGACAGACAGACAGACAGACAGAAGAAAAGTGTCTGCCATAGCAGCAGGCTTTGGGTACAGGGGGTGTTGGTGGAAGAGTAACAGGACATTGTGGTGGGAAATGTGCACTGATGAAGGGATGGGTGTTGGAACATTGTAGGACTGAAACCCAATCATGAGCAACTTTGTAACTGTGCATCTTACAGTGAAAAGAGAGAGAGAGAGAGAGAGAGAGAGAGAGAGAGAGAGAGAGAGAGAGAGAGAGAGCAGAGACACAGAGACAGAGACACACACAGAGAGAGACAGAGGGAGAAACAGAGAGAGAGAGAGAGAATGAAAA
>JAOXYA010076008.1:0-11456 GCA_028565675.1 Sorex palustris
ACAGGGACAAATGGAGACGTTACTGGCGCCCACTCGAGCAAATCGACGACTAACGGGAAGTTAAGTGATTAAGTGATGATAATATACTTCAAAAATCTTAAAGACTCTTTAAAAAGCTCCTAGAAACAATTGACTTTTATAATAAAGTAGCAAGCTATAAAATCTGCAAAAGGCCATGGCTTTTCTATATGCAAATAATGAAACAGAAGAGAAAGAAATTCAAAAACACAATCCCATTCACAATTGTGCCTCAGAAAATCAAGTACCAAGGAATGAACTTAACAGAAGAGGTGAACAACCTATACAAAAAAAAAACCCTCAAAAATAAATTTAAAAAAAGAAACAAGAAAATGGAAACATAATCCCAGCAGATATATTGAGAGGATTAATATCATTAAAATAGCAGTACTCCAAATCATTATACATATTCAATGCAATGTCTAAAAAGAAAATAACAGAGAGAGAGAGCGAGGGAGAGGGAGAGGGAGGAAGAGAGGGAAAGAGGGAAGGAGAGAGAGAGGGAGACAGAGGGAGAGGGAGAGAGAGGGAGACAGAGATAGGGAGAGAGAGAGAGAGAGGGAGGCAGAGGGAGAGGGAGAGAGAGAGTGAGAGGGAGAGGGAGAGAGAGAGGGGGAGAGAGAGAAGTGTCTACCATAGAGGCAGGCTTGGAGTGGGGAAGGGGGAATAGCAGGCAGGCAGGAGGGAAACTGGGGACACTGGTGGCAGGAAACGTGTGTTGGTGAATCGATGGGTGTTGAAACATGGTATGACTGAAACTCAACTTTTATAACTGAATGTCTCATGGTGACTCAATTTTAAAAAATTCCTTAAATATATATTAAAATTTAGGTGACCATGAGTCCCCATGCAGGCCACTGACTCGAGAGACATTGTCTCGAGAGACATTGTCTGAGGTCTCAGGGCACTGTGTGCTCCACGAGGCCACGACAACAGAGCCTGAATCTGTCCCGTGCCACAAACGACTGGTCATGGGGGAATGGTGCTCGAGGAGTGAGGCAGGACAGGAGGGACAGTTACTAGGCACTTCCATTCCCCGGTACAGAGATGACCCACACAGGCTGAAGGACCAGACATGCCCTCAGACTCACAATGGATGGGGAGATAAGGGGAACAGGCCAGGGGTCTCTGTGACGGCACGGGAAGGCATGCCAGGGGCAACTGGTATGTCACTAACCCAGGTGGAAAGTGTGCCCAGAACATACTCTATTTTAAGCTGAGGCAATATCAATACAATGACTAGAAAGAAACAAATCATAATGGAAAGACTCAAAGGAAATAGATTTAATCAGAAAATTCCAAATTTTTTATCCTCATAATTAATAGATGATTTCTATGGAATCTGCATGTTGAAAACCCTGTGACTGAATAATCAGGACACAACCCCTATCTTTATTAATCACGAGGAGAACAGGCTGAGACTGTAGACGCTGCCCCCGTCAGCCATGTGCAAGTCCCTCCACACCAGCACGTGAAGCCTCAGTACTCATCAGCAAATGGGTAGTTGGGGTGGCCCATCGCACTGGGAGAAGGACAAGGACGGGTCAGTTTGGTGGCCGCCTTTTCGTGGCATCAACGGGGTGCCTGAGGACGTGGCTGGGCCAGGACCCCCCCCTTTACCCACCGTGACAAATTCTCCCCAACAAACAAAGGGGCTCTGGGAAAGTCCCACACCCACTCTGAGTCCCACAGCCCAGGGGACACGGTGCCAAGGCCATGGACATGACAGAGACCCCAGTGTCAGAGCCGAAAGGGCCATGGCCCCAGGCTGAGTCCCTGAACAGGAGGTGCCCACGGGGCCGCCCTGAACTCTCCCTACCCCAGAGAACACCCAGCCCTGCTCTCCTGGGCCACTCATGCAATGCTCAGCTCTCCCTCTGCCTCTTTCCACATGTCCCTTTCTGGGGGTGCCCTGCCCTGAACCCACCTGTCCCGAGCCCTGAAGGTGTGGCTTTGTGTGTGAGAGTTGAGCTGAGGCAGGGGAGCAGGTCCTGGCACACAAAGCCCAGGACTCAAGGCCAGACAGTGATTACCCATGAAGAGACTGGGGCATTTTGCAGCGACTCCTGGGATCAGTCCCCTACTAGTGACTCTGTCCCCTGCTGCGAAGTCCAGAAGCTCAGTTCCACTCTCTGCCACACACAACCGGAATTCCCTGACTCAGGAAGCCTGTTCCCCTAGTCCCATCCCCAGCATCACCAAGAGCTTGCACCCCACTCACAAGTCTATTTTGAAATAGCGGAAGTTCCTGTTGAGGCCGTCAATGGCTTCCATGTCCTCTGAAGTCAATTTAAAGTCAAACACCTGCAGGAAAGGATGCCCTCAAGTTTCCCCTGAAACAGGACCTACTCCCCACCCCCAAGCCATTTAGAAAGGGTTCTGTCTTCAGCTTCCAGTTTCGTTTGCCTCAGTTCCCCACTCATCTGTGCCCTCTCTGTTATTTCCATTCAATACACATACGAAGGACACAACTCGCCCATTTTGAATCTGTCTGAGTGGGTTTCTGTGGATGTGAGTGACAGGCCTTTGTGTTCTCTCAGCTGAAGGACAGCGGCACCAACTGCCAAAGCACCTGCTGTCTGAGCCACACTGAGGTGGATCTTCGCTTCCTCTGCCGCTCTGTAGAACTGGTAGAGCCTGGACCCTCGGCTCAGATGAGAGAGACAGAGACAGAGACACAGACAGACAGAGACAGAGAGAGAGAGAGGGAGAGAGAGAGAGAGTCCTGGTGGCCTCTCCAATGTCACAGGTCCCGAAACCTCCCTCCTGCCCAAAGGTGCAGCCACCTCAGCTGCCCCTGCCCCCAGGTGCTGCTGCTTCTCTTCTCGTCTCTTCTCAGGAAAGCCCAGAGTGGCTGAGAGGCTCACAGGTCCCACAGCAGAGAGCCCGCCCAGGAATAAAGCCACCCTGCCTCAGTCTGCATCCATGTCAGGGTGGAGACTCCACGGCAGGACAGCAGACAGTGGGAAGGGACCTCAGCTGCTAGGCATCGCAAAGGAAAACACAGATGCCCTCTATGCCAAGGACCTAACCCTCCATTGTTTCTTCATTGTGCCAGGGGGATAGACCAGCAGATAGGGCACTTGCTTTGTAGGATTTTATCCCAGGCACCACACATGTTCCCCTGAGCATTTCCAGACGTGATCTCTGAGCACAGAACAATGAGCAAATCCTGAACATCTTCTGGGTGTGGACCAAACACACACACACGCACACGCTCGCACGCACACGCTCGCACACACACGCGTGCATGCACATACACACTCCAGACATGAAATGCTACTGTGAGGTCTGGAGAATAGGCTGAGCTGAACTGAAGATAAGATGGAGCTTTAAACTGTCTCAGTGATTTTGGAGTTGCTTTCAGGTGTTTCTGTGAATCATGTCTATAGATTCAATACTTATGTCACTTGACACAATGTCATCTTCTACAAATGATAAATTCCCCTGATGAAATTTTTTTCTCTCTTCACAGAGTGTCCGTGAGGTTGAAGAGAATGTGTGGAGAGCATGTGTAAGGCTGCTCCCAGGGCCCCTCACCCCCGGCAACTCCACACGCTTCAGTCAAGGGGAGAAGCTGGTAGAGACACAGCGGAAGATGGGCCGAGAGCGGATGAGCCCCAACGGCCTCCCCACAACACCAGCCCCGGGTGCAAATGGTGCTTGATGGGGAGAAAGAGAAGAGCTCAATCCAGGTATCACAGTTCCTGTGGGTGGAGGAGTCCTAGATGTGACTCCCTGATGTGACTCCCGAGGAAAAGGTCCTCATGGCAAACCAAGTGTGACAGAGGACACCATACCCCCACCCAGGGCTGTGCTGTCAGGCCAGACATTCCACAACACACTGACCCCCAGGGACCCAGGGACACCAAGAATGAACTTGGACGTGAGTGGGAAAGAACATGCAGGCCCAAATGCAGGGGTGAGAGAGAGGGCCATGCCCTGCTCACTCACCATCATGCCCCTACCTGGAAGTTCTCCTTGATCCTCTTCTCACTGAAGCTCTTGGCCAGCACCACCGCCCCCACCCCCCTGCAGCTTGTAGTGCAGGGCCACCTGAGTGGGGCTGCTGCCATGTTTCTTGGCGATGGCCATCAGGACGGGCTCCTCCAAGAACTGTGGACAATCACCTTTGATCCTACAAGAAAAAAAAAACCTCCCAGCATGAGGATGTGTAGGTGGCCTGAGGGTACTGTGAGCTGCCTCCCAAGATCCCTAGAGAGCTGAGGGGAATGATATGGTATGACTTAGGAAAGATTCGCATGATCCTCAGAAATATTCATAAATGCACAGAACTGGTAAGAGTCAACATGACCCTCAACTCTCAAACTGAAAATCGATTTTTGGTATGTATTCGCACAGCCAGCAAATCGATGATCAACGGGAGGGCCTTTACTTTACTTTATTCGCACAGCCAAACTATACAGCAGAGAGGAAATAAAGAGGTGGCATGCTGTGTGGGAGCTGGGTGCAGAGAGGGCCTCGGTGCCTGCCTCCCCTGTCAGCCCACCACACAGGAACCCACCCAGACAAAAAATTAAAGCCAAGAAAGTGTCCTGGGGCAGGAGCCATGTGTGGAAGTAGCAAAGCCGGACTCTTCGGGAGGTGGAAGATTCTGTCTCCCTGCAGGCTGAAGCCCCTCAGTCCACCCATTGTCAAACTGAGAGACTTAGAGTGCATGTGTGGAATGTGGGCAAACACGTCCATCGCCTCACTTTCTAAGTGCATATAGGCTGTAAGAGGTGGTTCCACCTGAGCCTGGCATGGTTAGAATATGGGCCCAGCCCAGTGTCATGTACCTCCAGCACTGCTGGAAGGTTCCCACACCAATAGTGACCAGAAATGTGCATAATATCGTGTAGGTGGAGCAGATGGATGCAAGGATGAAAAAGGCCATGGGAGTAGTGGCAAACAGGGCAGCTCATGAGGCTATATGGAAGCCTTAGACCTACGCTGAATCTTTCCAAACCCAAATTTTGAAAAGCAATGAGATCTGTGTGATGGTACAGAGATGCTGATATGATGTATTTAGAAATTCTCATTCCACTTTGAGTCCCTAGGACCCTAGGGTGCTGTAAGCCACGAAAACAATGTCCCTGGACTAGCAGTAGTCCAGCAATTTCTGCTGATTCAGGTAAGGGTGACACTCCACCTGCAGGACCAAGAACACAGACTCAGGTCCCGAGGAAGCTCTCCCGAGTCAGGAGCAGATGGGGAGCTTGTTTGGGCACGTCCTTCCCACAGACCCTCTCACAGGCTGGACAAGGGCACCCACTGCCAAGGGCCCCTCCCAGGGCATGACCATAGGCCCATGCATGCCTGCCCAGGATAGGGTTCTGGCCCCATCAACCATCCCTGCCCGGGCATCTCTGCAGTCAGGACCCCTGGGGACAGTGGGGGCGAGGAGGAATCAGGGGGCACACAGGCCCACCCGTGGCTCACCTGGTTGTGCACAGGCTTGTACTTGAGCCCCGGCTTGCTGAGGATCACCTCTAGCTGTTTGCGGTTAAAGTTGGACACGCCAATGGACCTGGTCAGCCCTGAGTCTTTGCAGCTCTCCAGTGCCTGGGGACAGCGCACAGAAGCCCTGTCATCTGCCCGTGCCCCGTGACAGGTGCCGTGAGACTGTGTCCCCAGGAGCCCCTTTTCCACAGACAGGTCACTGCCATCAGGGGCTCGTGCCTGCCTGCACCTCAGTCATGTCCATACAAGGTGTTCACGTCCCTGCGTGCATGCAGGACTGTCTTGTTTTGGGGGTTGTTTTTCAAGCTAAGGATTGGGCCCCCTCCAACTGTGCTCAGGGTTTCCACCAGGCTCTGCACTCAGGGGTCACCCCTGGTTGATCTCAGAGGGAGATGAGTGAGGCCAGAGACAGAGCAGGTCAGCCACGTACCAGTTGAGGTCTGCTCCTGCCACACCGTCCATCCGGCCTGAGTTCTCCCTGTTTTACTGGTTTGTCCTGCAGTGTTCAGGGTCGGGGAGTGCCAGGATGGGCCTAGGAAAGTCTTGGATCCCTTGGGCTTTTCATCCCCATGGTCAGTTACTCAACAACCAGAGATGGGCACCAACGTCGGGACCCTAGAGACTTGTGCTCTGTCCTCCCCTGAATTGGGAAAAGGGCTCCTGAGGGGCTCCACCCCCAAATGCCCCTGCCCTCTGGGGGCTGCAGCGTCTGTTCTCCCTGTGGGTGTAGGGAGCGTGCATGGAGCCCAGTCCTGCAGGAGTGAGTCCAGCCAAAGCCCTAGGTGGCTCCACACGCCCACAGCCCCTGTGAGGAGGAACCTGAATCCTCAGGGTCAGGGAAACAGGCACTGGAGGTGACCCTCCACCCCGGGTGGCTCTAAGGAGTCATCTGGGACTGGTGGGAGAAGAAGGGACGCCAGAACAAACATTGCCTCCAGAGCTCCATGGTTGATGCCACCAGCAGGCTGGGACCCCAGGCTGTGGGGCTGCACCTACCTCCTATGTCTGACACAGGTCCACCTGCTCTAAGAGAACATTCCCACTGGCGTCCTGGGGGAGGATCTCCTTCCCAGGCTGCAACAGAGAACAGACTTGTTTCTCAAGGATCGCACTTCGCAGCTGGGGCCACTGGACTCTGTGTGTGCATGTGTGTGCATGTGGGTGTATGTGGGTATGTACGCATGCATGCATGTGTATGTGTGTGTATATGTGTGTTTTCCTGTGTGTGTCTGTGTGTGTGACCCCTCGACTTTCATTCATGCAGCCTCAGATGTGGAATCAACCCCAAGAGTGAGAAGATGCCCAAGGTCATGGAGGTCCATCTCACAGCCACCTGGGCCTCCCCGGGCCCCTCGATCGGGAACCCCCAGCACAGAGTAAAAGTAACTACAGGCTGACCAAACTATCCACACTCCAAGAGCAAAGTCCAGCTACCTTCATAGCTACTGGCATGTGAATGATGAAGAGGTCCAGCCCCAGTTTCCTCAGGGACCTTTCCAGGCTCTGGCAAACCAAATGTGGCTGAAGGAAAGTCGGCCAAACCTGCAGGGTCCAAATGAATCACATAGAGCTTAGAGTCATACATATTTGGGGACCAAAGTGAAACTTGTGAAGTGTCTGAACACTAGGGAATGCAGAAAGAGGCTTAAGGACCGGGGTTTGCTTGTGGCTCAACCCAAAGAATCCCAAAGTCTTGGAGCACAAAGCTAGGTGTATGGGAAAAAAAAGAAAATGAAAATATCTAAATGCACACTGTTTGAATGGGTTACAAATCCAGGAACATCTTTCTTTTGTATTCTTACCCCACTGAATATTGGTATTGCTTACCCATGAGCAATAAACCAGTTACGAGCCCCGAGGCTGCCTCACCCCATAATATGTTTCTCCCAGAGACTGGATCTGAGTGGGCCTGATGGTAGGAAATGATTTGTTAGTCTTGAATTGGAGATATTAAAAGGGCACATGTCAGGAACCCAAGCCCCATTGACTCTCTCCCCCACAGACTCACAGAGAGTCTGTCGCTGTGGGAATGACCGATGGCCTGTGGGGTCCAGAAACTGAGGAGGTGGCCTTCCACGGGGTCAACCAAGCCGCAGGGGCCAATGGACCTCACTTGGCATTCCCTGCCTGATACCTGAGAGGACTGAGAGCCTGTCAGAAAAGCAACTCTGAGATTGCGTGGACAACTGGTCATCTCAGTGTCAGGGAAGGGAGTGCTGTGTCTTCTCAAAATGGCCTGGAAGTCCAAAAAGGATCTGGAGGCCCCATCCAATGACTATCAAAGGGGGGGGGGAATGCAAGAGGAATCTGACACACATCTGGGCTCATGACCTCCCGTGGGCAGCAGGGCTTCCCTCAGACAATGGCCCCCTGCGTACCTTGGTGGTGTAGAACAAGTCCTCGCGCTTCACAGTGCCATCAGCCATCTTTGTGCGCATCGCCTCCCCCACCTCCTCCTCATTCTGGTACATGTAGGCGGCATCGATGTGCCGGAAGCCAATATCAATGGCCACTTGGGTGGCCTCACTGGCTTTGCTTTTTGGAACCTTCAAAATGCAGGTGAGGAGGATGGTTGGCCTCCCGGCTCAGGGGGAGCGTTTTCCCCAGCTCTTCTTAGGGAATGCCTGAGGGCTCTGTGTCAACTCCTCCCTGAGGCCCTCCAGCCTCTGCAGCTCCCCCTTCCTGCCCTCACACTCCCCTTCTCCAGCATTAGGGTGACCCTGAGCCCAGGGAGGGAGCTGGTGCCTGGGGCAGCCAGAGTCCTCACCTCTTCAAAACCCAGCACAGGCCCATGGGGTCCCCACAAACTCCCACGCCCCATAGGAGAAATGCAGTTGCTGCCCCCTGGGCTCCCTCCAAGGGTGGTGATGGCCGCCTGGTTGCTTAGAGCCCAGAGAGCCAAGGGGTCCTGCTGCTTCTGTCCCGGAAACACCAGGCACTTCTGGGGTCACCTGCCCTGTCCCAGGTCCAGCCTCTCAGCCCTGCAGGGACTGTCAGCACCCTGGACAGAGGCACCCCCAGCGAGAAAGCAGAGCGGGAGCCCAAAGGCTCCTTCCCTGGGCCCAGCACAGCCAGTGGACTTGCTGACGCACAGGGGCACCCAGCTCTGCCCCCAAAATGTCTAGGTCCTGGGTAGCCCCAATTAGAAGCTCAAACAGCCCCCAGCACTTGTCAATCCATGTGCCATGGCCATTCTTTGGTTTCCCCTCAGCCCAGGGAGCACCCACTCACAGGAATGCCAAGGGCAGCCAAGAGATTCTAAGATCTCCCTGTGCCGTGCTCACACGAGCACTTATCCCCTTGCTCACAGCCCAGATATTAGTCACCGCTGTGCCCTAGGCAGCGCCTCCAGGTCCGTTAAGCTTGTGGCAACCCCTGACAGCCCCGTGTGCCCTGCCCTGGGGTCTCTCGCAGGTGCACTTGGGTCCTGGCTAGGTCTCACCATCCTCACACTCACATCGCCAGAAGCATAGGTGCCAGCACCGGCATCCAGTGCCCGTCACTGAGCTGCACGCTCTGCATGCCCTGGAGGTCCATCCCCGCACGTAGAGCACTGCCAACGGTGCTTCCCTGCCCCAACACAGAGCCTGCAGAGCGGTGAGAAGTGGAGCGCAGGGCTCAGGGCTCTTATTCCGCCACAGAGAGGCTAGACAGGCACACTGTCCAGAGGGCACCTGGAACTGGACCAGAGTCCCAGGTTCTGGGCGTCCTTTTGGTGTCCTCAGGCCCAAACACGGACTCACCCACACATGAGCCGTAGGGCTGGTCTCACTAGCCAACCCATTTCCAGGCTCTCCCCTGAGATGTGATCAGACCCACAGTCAATGCCATCCACACACAGGAGCAGTTCCACATGAACCCCCCCCCCAGAAAGTCGTGACTTGGAGTGACAAAGTCAGGCGGCTGCTAGCTTGAGTACTCATGCAGCTTCTTTCTTCCTCCCCCCCTCACTCATCCTTTCCTTTCCTCCTTCCTCCTCCTCTTCCTTTTCCTTTACTCATTCTTTCCTCCTCTCCATTCCTCCCCTTCTCCTTGTGTCCTTCCCTTCGTTTCTTCTTCCCTCATTTCTTCCTCTTTTCCTTTCATACCCTCACTTTCTTCTCTCTCCTTCCTTCTTTCTTTTCCTTCTTCTTTCCTTCTTTCTTCTTTCTCTCTTTCTTCCCTCCCTCCTCTCTCCTTTCTTCCTCCCTTCCTTCCTTGCATTCGTCTGTCATTCCTTCCTTTCTTTTTTCTTTTTTCTTCCTTCCTTTCTCTCTTTCTTTCTTCCTTTCTTTCTTTCCTTCCTGCTCTCTTTCCCCAATCTCTAATTTCCATATCTTATATTTGGAGTTCCCCAGTAAGGTACTACTCAATTCAAGTCACTTCAAGTGGAGCACCAAACCCCTCTCACCATCGCCCTCCCTTCTTCTCTATCTCTTTTCTTGCTCATCTTTCTCCCACCTCTTATCCCTCTCTTTAGCTTTCTCTCACCCATTCACTGTCCATCTCTCTCTTATACTAACACAGCGCACACACACACACTCTCTCTCTCTCCTGTGAACAAAGTGTATTGTATAGCCTCTAGATCTAAATAACTAACAAACCTAGAGAGTGAACACATTCGGCTGAAGAGGCCTTGCACCATATCCAAACTACAAGTGCTGGCACCACACCAAACTGCTCCACAGAGGCTGAAGCAATACAGAAGCCCAGTCCAAGTTGAATGGTTGATTTCATTATTCCAAACACATGGCATTGATTCGCTATGGTGTCAGCAGAAACTCGACTGCATTGGTTCAAGACTCTGAGCAGAATCCAGCAAATCATTTATTAAATGGCACAAATAGAGCAGCTTGCAATGCCTCCCACACAGAAGGGTGATGGGATGAAACACCAAGCCCTGAGCACAGGAGACAGTGATGCATGGAGTTCTGGGAAAACAGCCCATGGCTGAGCCCCCCACCCCAGCCCAGAGTGGGGCAGGAGCTTCTGCAATGACCTGCATGGGCTCCCACAGTGACTCACACTCACAACCCCACACATACTCGGCCAGCAATTCCCACAGGCAAGACACGGGCCCACCACACCATGAGCCCGACACACACAGCAGTCTCTGCCCTGTGGTGCTGCCAGGCAGCAGAGAGAGAGAGAGTCACTCTCCAGTGAATTCACTGCCTAGCACGAGATGGGAGAGTCCAGAGAGGGGAGGGCGAAGTGGGAAAAAGGCCAAGTAGTAAGGCAGGTAGGACATGTGCAGAGCAGCAGGAGGACTGTCAGGAGAGCTGCGGAGTGTGAGGTGTCCAGTCCACCCCCGTGGCACATAGGAGATCAGGAAATGGTAGAACAGAATGAAAGTGACTGCAGGCCGGGTGGGGGATCGACCTTTCCACAGTCTTGAGAGCTGAGAGAGTCAAAGTACATCAGAGAGAAGAAGAAAAAGTCCATGGCCCAGTTGCCTCAGTGATTAGTAGTGAGGAAGACCAGGGCCAAGGAAGGCAGACTCCTTCAAGGCTCATGCTGCTCCTCACACCTGCATTTCTTAGGCCACATTCTCTGTGGCTCTGGCCTGTGTCCCAGTCTCAACTTTCCATGTATTGTATGTTGGCTGTGGGGCCGCGTCTCTACCCAAGACGGCAGGGAGAGAAAGTGGCAGGAACTGTGGTCACCTCCCTGCAGCCGCTCAGGCTCACAGACCCCCAGCCCTGTCAGAGAAGGCTCAGCACCAGGCCCTCTGAGAGTCTGTGAGGTTTCCCTGACTCCTGAACCCCCCTCGTCCCCTCCCACAAACCTCTGCAAAGTTCTCTTCTATCACCTCTGCATAAATCAAACAGCTTAGCATGAGAGAGCGCAGGGGACAAGTTTACCATCCTCTCAGGCCACTAGCACCAAGTTCACATGTCTCCTCAGCACCGAGTTCATCTGTCTCCTCACACACAGCTCTTGTGGCTTGAAAATTGGTCTATAAGTGGAGGACAATGAAGTGGGTTAACTCTCAA
>JAOXYA010076047.1:0-11454 GCA_028565675.1 Sorex palustris
CTCCCAGGATGGGAGATGCATGTTGAAAGTAGACTATAGACCGAACATGATTGCCACTCAATGCCTCTTTTGCAAACAACAGCACCCAAAAGGAGAGAGAGAATAAAAGGGAATGCCCTGCCACAGAGGTGGGGTGGGATGGGGGGGGATGGGGGGATAGGAGGGATACTGGGATCATTGGTGGTGGAGAATGGGCATTGGTGGAGGGATGGACACTTGATCATTGTTTAACTGAAACCCAAACACAGAAATTTGTAAGTCTACAACTGTACCTCATGGTGTTTCACTAATAAAAATTTAAAAAAAAAAGAAGTTTAGGATTCCTTCTCCATTTACGTAGGTAGTCCTTTAAAAAAACAAACAAACAAAAAAGTTGTAGAGGGGTTGTAGCGATAGCACACTGGGTAGGGTGTTTGCCCTGCATGCTGCCGACCCAGGTTCAATTCCCAGCATCCCATATGTTCCCCGCCCCCCCCCACCCCGAGCACTGCCAGGAATAATTCCTGAGTGCACGAGCCAGGAGTAACCCCTGTGCATCACCGGGTGTGACCCCAAAAGCAATAAATAAATTTTTAAAAAATTAATAAAATTGCTGCAAAAAATACGTTTTAGAGGTACCTAGGGGCAGTTGTATGGGGTCTGGGGCACTTTGGTGGTGTTGGAATACAGTTATTTTGCACATCAATATTGACACAATTGTCATTCTGTTTTCTAAGCTTTTAAAGGGGGTGGAGTATAGTGTAGCAGGAAGGGTGCTTCCCCGGCCTGACTGAGGTTTGATCCCTTCCCCCCTAACACCCTCAACCCTCCATGCAGAGCCAAGAGAAATCCTGAGCACCACCAGGTATGACCCCCAAACCAATAAATAAATTAAACTTTTTTCTTTGGGGGGGTGGGAGTGGGCCACACCCAGTGATCCTCAGGGGTTATTTCTGGTTCTGTGCTCAGGAATCATTCTTGGTTGTGCTTGTGGGACCACATAGGACACCAGGGATCAAACCCGGGATGGCTGTGTACAAGGCAAATTCCCTATGTTGAACTATCACTCCAGCCCCAATAAATTAACTATTTTTTTAAAATATAAGCAACCAAAAATAAATAAATAAGTAAAATACAAGCAACCAAAGAAAGAGAGAGAATCTAATGAGTAAATATCTTGCCTTGCTCGTGGCAGACCTGGATTCAATCCCTGATGTGACATTCAGACCCTGAGCACTGCCAGGAGTGATCTGTAAATATAGAGCCAGAAGTGAGACTTGAACAGTCAGGTGTGCGGCAAAAAAAATTTTTTTTAATTTGTTTGTTGAATCACCGTGAGAAAAGTTACAAAGCTTTCAGGTTTAAGTCTCGGTCATACAATGATCAAACACCCATCCCTTCATCAGTGCACACTTTTCACCACCAAGAACCCCAATATACCCCCTTACCACCCCTCCCGATGCCTCTGAGGCAGATGATTTCTACTTAACTCTCTCACTACTTTGATTCCATTCATCATTTTGACAAAAGATGCACCATTATTATTTGGAATTTCCCCCCAACAATTAGAACTGCTGAAAAGGCATTGTGAAATAATTTGTTTTCTATTGCTGGTTATGAAGACCATGATTTTGGATTTCTGATATTTTACTAATTTAGTCTGAAGGGATTTCTGCCAAAAGCCGGATAATTGCAAGATTGGTTTGTGTGCCTCTGGGGCCATGGCCGTGCTGGAGAGCCGCTCGTGGGGGGCAACTCTCGGCCTCGGTGCCAGTTCTGCCTCCCCATCCCATGAGGTTGCAGTTGCCTGTCACGCTGGTGCATACCTGGCTGTCGAATAAGCTCTTAAGTGGCGGCCACCATGCTGCAGGGGAGTGGGGGGGGGGCGGGGAGAGGCAGAAGAGACAGACACCCTTTCCTTTCCAGGGTGGGGGGATGGGGGGCACAGCACCGTAGTTTAACACATAGTCCATTCACATTTCTACCACAAGCTGCTGGGTTCTGAATTGTGCCGCAAAAATTAAAAAAAAAATAATTTCTCTCTTCTGCCCCACTTTTGGAGAGAAACTGGAGATTAATTTGATCATCAAGGACCCATGACTTAATCCATCACACGATGTAGTGAAGCTGCCACAAAAAAACAAAGATGGGGCCAGATTTAAGGAGCTGATGTGCTGGCCTTGCATGCACACTCCTTGCATGCAGCTGGCTCCCCAGCAATGCATTAGGTCCCCAAACACCACCAAGAGTGATCCCTGAGCACTGCCAGATGTGATGCCCCCCTCCAAAATAAAATCAACAAAAGCAAGGACAGACCTGAAGAATCTCCAGGTTGGTGAGCAGGTGGAGCTGTGGGGGCATAGGCAGCTCTGCACCCCTTCCCACACACCTCAGACCTCGCTCTCTGCCAGTGCACATGAGTTTGCTCTGTCACTAAAAATGGGTCATCCGAGCAAGCCAGCCGTTTCTCTTAAGTTCTCTGATCCACTCTGGCAAACCCACAGAACCCTGGCAGGGAGTCCTTACAACCTACAGAATTGTCCCAGCTCTGGGGCCGGTTGCTCAGAAGCACTGGTGAAGCCCCAGATTGAGGGCAAAGTCTGAGCTGGGGCTCTGGGAACACCCCGGCAGGATGGCGGTGGGGGTGAGGAGGGTCTATTCTGTGTCAAGCAGGATCCCTTGCTAGCTCCAGGGGCACAGCTTTGGACTTCAGGTGATTACTTGGTGGTATTGGAAAAACCACCCATTGGAATGGGTGTCACAATCCTAAATACCATTTGTAATTCCTGAAGATTGTAAGCAAACTCTGAGCCCTTTGGCAGGAGAACAGATAAATGATGTGCACGCAGATAGCATGGAGCTCCAACAGAGGAAACGGTAATGACAGTGCACGGCCCTTTCCCAAACACGGGAGCAGAGGAAGCTAGACACGCAGGAATATAGGCATATGATTCTATTTATATGACTGTCAAGGACAGGCCGCGCAGCCAAAAGGTGGAAGCAGCCTGAGAGTTCAGCAAGAAATGGGCAGATAGGGCTGAAGAGATACGGCGGGAAGGACAACTTGCCTGGCTCATGGCTAAGACTCAAGCTCTGTCCCCAGCACCATCTGAGCATGGCCAGGAGTGATCCCTGAGCTCAGAGCCAGGAGGAAGCACTGAGCACTGCCAAGTGTGGCCCAAACCCTCCCCCCACCCAAAAAAAAGAGCGGATAACCATCAGATTAAAAAGAGTGATCTCTCCATTCGGTAGGATATTATTAACCACACAAAAGGAGAGTAACTCTGTTAGAAGTTGAGATAGGGATGAACGCAGAGAGCAAGATTTTGAGAGAAATAAATTGGACACCGAAGGCCAGCCACGGTCTGATCTCATCTATGTGCACTGGTTAGAAGAGGCAAAGTCCTCTGAGAGAGAGAAAGTAGAGTAGAGGTTATTGGCTACTGGAGGCTGATGGGGAATCAGGGCGTATTTCTTTATACTTAAAGAGCCTACATAGGGTATTGAAAAGCTTCGGAAATGCACAATGGTGATGCTTACAGAGCACTGTGGAGGCAATTATTGCCACTAGACTTACATCTAAAAATAAACTGGTGGTGTTTATCATAAGTTACCCTGGTAACCATTTTTTGTTTGTGTGTATATATATATTTTTGGTGTGTGTCTGTGTGTGTGGAGGGGGGGCGCACCCAGCTGTGTTCAGGGCTTACTCCTGGCTCTGTAATCAGGGATCACTCCTGGTGGGGCTCAGGGACCATATGGGATTCCAGGAATTAAACAAATCTAGGTCAGCTGCATGTGAGGCAGGTGCCTTACCCATTGGACTATCTCTTCGTCTCCACAATAACTTTTTTTTTAAAGACTCAAAGAGTAAATAAACAGTGAAGTGAAAGCAGCTGGGATGTGGCTCGTTGATTGTGTGTGTGCTTTGGGGGTGAGTCCTGGGTTCTGTCTCACCGCTCCCTGCTCTGAATGAAGTTAAGTTGTCTCCAGGGAGGTGAACCTCTAGATTAGCTGGTGGGGACTCCCTGGAATCTGCTCAGACTCCAGACCCACTTTTACCTTAAACCACCAGTGTGGGGCTTCTGCTGTTTAATTTTAATTTTATTTTTGCTTTTTGGGTCACACCCGGCGATGCTTAGGGGTTACTCCTGGCTCTGCACTCAGCAATTACTCCTGTCAGTGCTCAGGGGACTATATGGGATGCTGGGAATCGAACCCAGGTCGGCCGCGTGCAAGGCAAACTCCCTACCCACTGTGCTATCACTCTGGCCCCATCTGCTGTTGCCACGAAAGGTGTGTTGGCTGGTCAGCAAGGCTCCTGGACAGACACAGCTGGGAGTAACTGAGTGACCCCCCTCTTGACCACATGGTTTTGGGGTAATCATCAAACAGGGCCTCCCAGGGGGAGAGGACCAGGCGTGGGGTGCTCCTCCCATCCTGTGGGTCAGGATGGCCAGCCCGCACGGCTGGAACGTTTTCCCTGGACTGTGCCAAGTGGTGATGACACACTTGTGTGAAGTGTGTGAGGCTCTGAGTTTTGCCCTGACACCCAACCACCTTCTGCCTTGTGACCCCAGACTCTTCCTCTTCCTTCCTCTACAAGTCATCTGGCCTCTTGGTCTATGCCCTGCTCGACTCTCTGGGACTCCTAGATCTCCCCATTTCCATCCGGTGCTGCTCAAACTATTCATTTATTCTTTCCTTTCTTTTCTTTTTTTCCCTTTCAAATATGCCTCTGAAGCTGACGTGGACAAGTGTCCAAACAAACTGACTTGTTCTCCTCCCACACGCCTATCGATTATCTATAAAGCAAAGTGTGGTGCTGATGTCAGGATGGTTCTCTCTGTAATAGCTCTGGCTGCAGCAAAAACTCCCACACCACTCTCACTTTGTGGGATTTACATCCTACTAGGGAATCCCAGTCCCAATCAATAACTCAGAAAACCACTCAAGACACTGGAGGAGGCACTGGAGAGAGAGCGCAAGTGGGAAGGAAAGTGGGGAGGCTGCTGCTAGGGCATGCCCATGCTGTGCCCACATTTGCTAATGATGCACCGGGGGCACGTTTTCCTGGAAAGGTTATGTTGGAGCAAAGGTTGCAGGCCATCAGAAGTAGAGGACATTGGATGGTCCCACTCGACCCGGAAGTGTAACCTTAGTTGGGAGAGAGTCTTCGCAGATCTATTCAAGAACAGATGTTTGCAGTTAGGCTCCCAAAGGGGGTCTTTTGCTCCGGCAGCCCAAGGGTGCTGATCCAGGAGGGAGTCCTGTGGCATTCTGGGAGGGGAAGAAGGTTCTTGAAAGGGACAAAGGACAAAGGTCCCAAGGCAGGAAACAAACAGCACGGAGAGGACAGACTGGGGTTATGGTCCAAGGGGGAGGGCGAGGCTGTGGAGAGGAGGTTAGGGGAGCCTGCAGGACCCTGCTGGCTCTCACTCTAGGTGGGAACATTGGGAGGTGGGGAGTCTTGTGAACCGAGCAAGAGTGAATGAAAGCACAGCAGCCAGCACTCACCACAACCAACTTGTTTATTTATTATTGTCATTTTGGTTTCTTGGCCATGCCCAGCAGTGCCCACAATTTATTTCTGGCTCTGCCTTAGGGATCACTCCTGGTAGGCTTGGGAGACCATTTATGGGGGTGCAGGGTATCGAATTTGTTCCTGCCAATCAGAGGGGCTCTTTTATACTCTTAGTATTGGACTTCAGTGGTGTAAGACAAGACAGGAACTGAGACAAGACAGCGACTAGGGCACTTGCCTTGCACATGGCGATCTGGGTTCAATCCCCAACACCCCATAGGGTCCCCCAAATACTGCCAGTAGAGTTTTCTGAGTGTGGAGCCAGGAGTAAGCACTGAACATAGCTGGGTGTGGCTCTAAAACAAAAACCAGGGGCTGGAGTGATAGCACAGCGGGTAGGGTGTTTGCCTTGCACGCAGCCGACCCGAGTTTGATTCCCAGCATCCCATATGGTCCCCTGAACACTGCCAACAGTAATTCCTGAGTGCATGAGCCAGGAGTAACCCCTGTGCAAAGCCGGGTGTGACCAAAGCAAACAAAGAAAAACTTTAAGACAGGGATTGGAGCAAAGCACAGCAGGTAGGGTGTTTGCCTTACACGCGGCCAACCCAGGTTTGATTCCCAGCATCCCATATGGTCCCCTGAGCACGTCTAGGGGTAATTCCTGAGCGCAGAGCCAGGAATAACCCCTGAGCAATGCTAGGTGTGACCCAAAAAGAAA
The DNA here is from genome assembly GCA_028565675.1 of Sorex palustris. Taxonomy (NCBI): domain Eukaryota; kingdom Metazoa; phylum Chordata; class Mammalia; order Eulipotyphla; family Soricidae; genus Sorex; species Sorex palustris. Next base: position 6,225 of record JAOXYA010076047.1, read on the forward strand.
AAAAAAACCTTTAAGACAGTGTAGACAGTGTCTGACCCAGTTGTCTCTAGTTTAAACTGGTTGACCCATGGGGCTGGAGACATAGTACACTGGGTAAAGTGTTCTCTTTGAATGAGACTAACCCAGGGGTTTGATCCTTAGTACCCCATGTGATCCTTTGAGCACAATCCAGAGTGATCCCTGAGCATTGAGCCAGAAGTAAATCCTTGAGCACAGCCAGGTGTGACCCCCCCCCCAAAAAAAAAAACTTCTCAAACAAAATTTAAAATTGGGGATAAAGGCAGAATGATAGTACAGTTGGTAGCAAGCTTGCCTTGCATGCATCTGTGGCCTCAAAATTTAAAAAAGTATATAAAGATTAGTGGGTCCAGGGAGATAGTATAGTGGGTAGGGCATTTGGCTTGCATGCCACTGACCTGGGTTTGATCCCGGCACCCCATTTGGTTCCTGAGCACAGAGGCAGGAGTAAGTCCTGAGCACCTCAGGGTGTGGCCCAAAGACCAAAACTTCCTCCCCCCAGCTCCCCAGTTTTCCAGCAGCTTGGCAGTCACAACCACAAACTGCCCCTGGCGACACATAATCTCATCAACAGCCAAGATCCAGACTATGAAATAAAGCTTCCGGAAGAGAGTGACACAGAACATTCTGGAGGACATGGCCACATTTGCTCTTATACTTTCGCCTGTTAATGAGCCCAAAGTAGCACATTTGTTTGGGTTTAACATACATGCTGGTAATCTCTTATATAAGGGCTTAAATGCCTCCAGGATGAAATACAACAATCTTACACACTTCCCGCTTATGGTGGTGGGAAGGGGCACGGTGGTGGGATTGGTGTTTGAATATTATCTGTAACGACCGATTGTGAACAGCTTTATAAAAATAAAATATATTTTAAAAAGACCAAAAATTGGGGCTGGAGTGATAGCACAGCGGGTAGGGCATTTGCCTTGCAAGCAGCAGACCTGGGTTCGATCCCCGACATCCCATATGGTCCCCCAAGCACCACCAGGAGTAATTCCTGAGTGCAGAGCCAGGAATAACTCGTGTGCATCGCTGGGTGTGACCCAAAAAGCACAAAAATAAATAAATAAATAAATAAATAAATAAAATAAAGTAGTTCACAATATTTGATTACTCTTAATATTTGAACACCAATCCCACCATCATTACACTTTCCCACCACCATATTTCAGATGTTTCCATCCCAAACCCCAACCCCTGCCCCAAAGCAGAACCAAAATAATTTATTTTATGTTGTTATGAATAAACCACTGAAAATGCTCCAAAAAATTTTCTTAGAGGCAATTGTGTGAAGATTGTATTTCACCCAGAGGTCATTAAATCCTTCTCTAAGAGATTACTAACACGTTGATATATATGTATATGTATATGTATATTTATATGTATATATGTATACATATATATTCATACATATATATATCTGTAAAAATATATTTCCCTCTAAGATTGGTTGCCTTCTCCTTTAAACTCCATCAAGTGTGGTGTACTACTTTTGGAATATTAGTGGTGTGAGGTGTGAGATGTGAGGCATTCGTGGCTGTGCAGTCCAAGAATAGGTTCACGCATGGGTGAGGCTAGGCCTGAGTGAGTGGAGAGTGGCCTTGAGCATGGCGACAGTTGAGTTCTGGAGGTTTCTGGCTCCCAATGCTGGCTCTGTTGGGGTGGGGTGGGGCCTCACTGCCCCCCTCCAGGTTGTCCTGAATGAAACAGCCTGGTGCAGGGTCCCACAGCATGGCTATCGTGCATCGTTTTATGCTCTCTTATGAGAGATTTATAATGAGTCTCTGGATCATGGCAGTTGGTGAGATTATATGACGCCAGCCAGAGATGGCTTGTGGGCGTGACTACCAAGTTGCAGGAAACAGAGGGAGGTGAGGGTAGGTCACCCATTCCCAGTTCTGTTGAACCTGGAGTTTTCAGCCACAAGTCTTGCATACCTGTGTAAACAATCTTAAATTTTTTGTATCTTATCTTATTGTATCTTATTAGGAGTTTAAATAACCCAGTATTCTATGTTTATCAAATTTATAGGCTAGAGTGACAGCACAGCAGTAGGGCATTTGCCTTGCACACAGCCAGCCAGGCCGACCCGAGTTAGATTCCTCTGCCCTTCTCAGAGAGCTCGGCAAGCTACCGAGAGTATCTTGCCCACACGGAAGAGCCTGGCAAGGTACCCGTGATGTATTCAATATGCCAAACACAGTAACAACAAGTCTCACAATGATGGAGACGTTACTGGGCCCGCTCGAGCAAATCGATGAACAATGGGAGGACAGTGCTACAGGTCCACTTAAGATTTGGATTTCACTGTTATATCAATTTTACCTTAAAAATGAAATATTAGAAGCCAGAGCAATAGTACAAGTGGATAGAGCATGTGCCTTGCACATGGCCAACACAGGTTTGATTCCTAGCATCCAATATGACCCCCTGAATGACACCAGGAATAATTTCTGAGCACAAAGCCAGGAGTAACCCCAGAGCACCACAGGTACGGCCAAGAAACAAAATAAAACAAAAACTGAAGTATTAAACTCTAGTCCAAAGAAAACCTCAGAAGAGGAAGAGAGCAATATGCCACAGAGATGCCACTGGATCCTGCACCAGGTTGTTTTATCTGAAAACAACCAGAGAAGGGTCCCCCAGAAAGCCACAACAGAATTCAATTGCCGCCATGCTCATGGTTGATATCCACAGGATCGGACAAGCCTCATCTGTGAGTGAATCTGCAGAGAAGCCCAGATATATAGGACTTGTAACTGAAATCTCCTGACTTGCCAGAGCTGGGAATGGGTGACCACCGCCCATCTCCCTGTGCTTCTGGTAGCCTGGCAGTTTTGCCAACAAACTGCTTCTGGCACCATTTAAACTCATTAATGGCCATGATCTAGAGGGTCACAAATAAACCTCAGAAGAGGAAACAACATGCCACAGAGATGCCTCTGGACCCCAAAGTCACCATCCAGTTAAAAATTTAATTCTTGCTGTATCACCCTATTTAAAATCTTAGAATTTCTGGAGCGCATGACATCTCATATCTAATCAAGGGCTTAATGGCTCCAGGGTGATGGAACAATCTCCACACACTTTTCTCTAAGGAAACATTTTTTGGATAATCTTAAGCAAATTATTCATAACAGGCAATACAAAGTAAATTATTATGTTCTGCTTTGGGGGCAAGCTTTGGGAATCATGGTGGAATAATTCAAAATGTGGTGGTGGGAAGGTGTAATGGTGGTGGGATTGTTGTTGGAATACAGATTGTAATCAATTATTATGAACAACTTTATAAAAATAAAATTTTAAAAAGTGAAAAATTAAAAAAAAATAAAAAATAAACTCCAGTTGTACAATTATAGGTAATAGATTCCTTGAAGTTTTCTTACTCAAAGTTTAGGAGTAATTATAGTTCCCTATAACAGACTAATCACACTTTGAAATTGGCACTAATCGTGGGACCAATCTGAACATAGCTGGTGTTATATACAAATAACTTTAGTGTTGTCTTAAAAAAAAAAAAGTATTACACAGAAAATGAAAGTTTCATTTTTTGTTTCAGCACAACCAACTGCCACCACAGACAGGAAATCACACTAAATGAAGGGTCCTCTACTGGAGAGCACTTTGAAAGTTTGGACGAAGGGAAAAGACAAAGAAGTGGAAAAGGCCAGAGAAGGAGAAGGAGAAAATGGAGGAGGGGAACCGGAAAGGAGAGAGGGAGAATTTGAAGCTCTGCTGCCAAGACAAGCATTTTTTTTAAATGGCTTGAATAAAAGAATTTAGCAAAGTTCCATTGCAGCAGGTAGCTAAAGGACATTCTGAAAGCTGGGAAGTTGCTGGACTAATTCAAGATAGTTTGTGTACTGCAGTGTAAACTCTAGTACTATGCTTTCCCCAAAATCTTCTCTAAAGGCTCTTAAACTTATCAATGCTTTATGCGAATGAGCCTTTTTTTTGCTTGTTTTTGGGAGGGTCACACCCAGCGATGCACAGGGGTTACTCCTGGCTCTGCGGCTCAGGAATTACGCCTGGCGGTGCTCAGGGGACCATATGGAATGCTGGGAATCAAACCTGGGCTGGTTGCGTGTAAGGCAAACGCCCTACCTGCTGTACTATTTGCTCCAGCCCCTCGAATGAGCTTTTAATGCACATCAGGCAGAGAGATCGGTTTTGTCTCTGGGTCAGCATTGTACAGAAATCCTGAGAAGAGATTGCTTCAGACTCCCACTGGCCTTGGGATGAGAGGTGTCCAAGTCATTTTTCCAGAGCTCTCGGGCTCTGAATGAATAAATGAAAAAAGATCATGATTCAGACATTGGTTTACTCAAGAAAAAGGTGAGCCCCAGGAAAACAGTTCAACTTCAATTTTTCTCATCCATTTTTAACTCACAACACCCTCATTACAACCTTTAGAAATTTACGAGTCATTTTCAGTATTCGATTCTTTCGTTTTTTCATGGGGTAACAGTGCCACCTACTGAGACTCAAAAATAACTACAATAATTTTAAAGAGAGTTGCCTTAATCCTAGTGTTTTTTTTTTCACTTAATGACAAACTTATTCTTTTGTGCTATAACACAAAATTAAATAAGTTGGGTTCTCTGTCATCAAACACATAATTTAAAACTTAATTAAAAATAAAATGCCTTATTTAACTTCCAGACTCGGGCCCCATTAAATCCTGTAACGGACAACAGACTCCCATTTTGGGAAGCAGAAAGTAGCAACTCCTGGGGCTGCAGCTTTTCTTCAAGTGCCTGACCCATATTCGATCTCTGGCAATCTATATGGTTCCATGAGCACTGCCAGGAGTAATCCCTGAGCATCATTAGGTATGACTGAAAAACTGAAAAAGAGAGAGAGAGAAAGAAAATTAACTCTTCCTTCTTTGGGTCCTACTCCATTCTCTACTTTTTTTCTTTCTTTGTGCATACGTTAATTACTGTACTTTATTTAATCACAATGTTTATATCCAATAATGATTATAAGTTTCATAAAATTCGAGAAATATATGTTTTCTGCATTTTTACTCCCAGCCCTTGGAACAGAACACCCATTCTATAATAACAAATGCATGATAAACGAACAAATAAAAATTCAGAAATTAATAAGCAAGAAAAACATCACTATGTTCGCCTTACAAGCGGCCAACATGGCCGACCCGAGTTCGATTCCTCCGCCCCTCTCGGAGAGCCCGGCAAGCTAC